>VZRM01000678.1:279172-311414 GCA_013397955.1 Grantiella picta
ACCGCCCCGCACGGCCCCGCACCGCCCCCGCCGCGGGAGCCGCCCCCGGGCCGCGCCGGGGCTGCGGGGGCTGCGGGGATCGCGGGGCTGCGCCGGGGCTCTGTCTTTGCCCGGGATACCGAGGGCCCCTGCGGGTGTCCCCACGCACGTCCCGCCTTGACGCCCCCCCGTCCACGGGCGGGGTCCCCCGGAGGCACCCAGTACCTTCAGTTTCCTCCCCCGGGCCCCCATCCCCGCTGAGCCTCCTCTATCACCCCATGCAGGACATACGGCGAGTCCTGCATCTCCCAGGGGTGCCCGGCCCTTCCCGGAGCATCCCGGGCTGTCCACCCGCGGCGTTTGGGGGGCACACCCCTGAGCCGGGCCCGGGAGATCTCCATATCCGTCGCTGACTGCACTCGTGCATTTTGGGGGTGTCAGGGCAAGCAGCCCTCCCAGGAGATGAGGATGGAAAGAGGAGGCTGTTGCTCTGCGGAGCACATGTGCACCCACAGCATGGATGCACAGGATGCATGGGCACACTGGATGCACAGCAGGGATGCACTCGGGGCACAGGGATGCATTGGATGCAGAGGGATTCACTGGATGCATGGCAGGGATACATTGGATGGACAGCAGGGATGCACTGAATGCAGAGCGGGGATGCAGGGGGTGAGGAATGCACTGGATGAGGGATGCACTGGGTGCACAGCAGGGATGCAGTGGATGCGGAGTAGGGATGCAGTGGGTGAAGGATGCACTGGATGCACAGTGGGGATGCACTGGATGCACAGCGGGGATGCAGGGGCCACTCTGCTCTCAGTGTAACCCCTGAGTATGGGGTTGGCACTCAGGGACAGGAGCAGTGAGGCTGCACACAGCCCTCTCTGCCTCCCTGTCTGGCAGGTGCTGAGCAATGAAGGCTGGAGGGAACTGCCAGCCCAGCACTGGGTCTGGTTTCCCCGTTCCCAGAGCCTCTGGCAGGTCTCAGCTCGGTACCCAATGCCCTCTACTCATGAACACCCATCTCTGTACCTCGTGCCCTGACTGCCCTGCAGGGCCTGGCTTTGTTCTGTTACTTGGTGGCACAGCCCCCGGGGACTTTCCCAGTCTGAGGGACAGAAAAAGCCTCCAGTGGTGTGGAGGAAGCCAGGGGACCCTTCCCAGCAGGAAAACTCCAACCTGGCTGCCTCTGCGTGTCCTCTGCAGCCAGGCTGGCCTGGGGCAGCTTGTCACAGTGTGTCAGCACACAGTCACCTGTCTGGCAGCAGTGGGTGCCAGGGCTCTGTGCCAGCTGCCTCTGGGTGCTGCTCCTCAGCTTCCTCCCCACCAGCCCCAGGGAAACCTGCAGTTCCCAGTCCCACAGGGAGCCTGACCCCTCAGCACCATGGCTGGGCTGGAGCGCTGGAACGAGGCAGGCTTTGTTTTCCTGCTTTAGAAAGTGCCTCCTTTATTAGCCACACTGAGGCTTTTTCCCTGACAAACCACATACCAGCAGAGAGTACCAGGAACAAAATGAGGCTGCATGGTCCAGTGGTTCGAGCCAAGGCAGCGATGCCAGCAGGATTGTGGGCTCTAATCCCCTGCTGAGCTGTTGACTCACTGTACAAACTCAGGCAGGTCCTGCTGCTTTATGCCGTGGAGAAGCCCAGCTGGAAAGTTGGGTAAATAGCAGGAACCTCTTGGAAAAAAACCCGCCCCACTGCATGGGAGCCAACTTGAGGGAGGGCATTCATTTACAAATAAATATTCCAGCTGGCTGCTGAGATCCCCTGTGCAGGCACAGCTTTCCCCTCCAACCTTCCACTGCTGCACATCCTTAAAGGGACAATGAGGAGGAGGTGTTTTGCCTGGTGCTGGGGTGGCAGCCTTGCAAGGGACAGCATTTGCTGCAAGGGACATCAGTGGTGTGAATTTGTAGGGAATTTATACAGGAGAAATGCTGCACTGTGTTGTTGTAAAAAATAATTGCAGTTGTGTGCAAGCTGCTGTGACTGTCTGCATTCATCTTCCAGGCCTTCAAAGGGAAAACAGTGATGCCTGCTCAGGGGGTTCTGTCACACTCCGAAGGAAAACTTAGGAAATGTAAATGTTGATTCATCTTTTTAAGTGAATTTGGGTCAGAAAAGTCAGTGGGTGATCGCATTGGCAGCGTTCTGAGCACAGTTATCCTTGGTGTTGCTGCCCACCACAGGGAACATCCCTGTGGGAAGCCAAGGAGCTGGAAGAAGAACATATAGAGCAGAGCTCCCCAGTGAGTCCTTCATTCCTCTTCTTACACTAGTGCAAACAGCCCAGCTTATCTTCCCCTGACCACCAAGCTAAAGCCTGAACCTCTCCAACAGCCCTGAAAGCATGGAAAATGCACCTCGGCCTGCTGAGCTTCCCTGGCAAAATAATCCCCTGTGGGCTCTTGGTGACCCCAGCTGTGCTGGGCCCTCTCCTGGCTATTCAATAATGGATAAATGAGCTGTCCTGCATCCCTGTCCAATTCCTGCTGCAGTGATGGGAGTGATGGAAATACCTGTCTGACAACACACGGCAGATGGGGTGGCAGGGAGGGGACAGCTAGACGTCTCTTTTCCCCAGAGAACACTGAGGAAGTGTAAACTTTAGAAGGTCTTCAAGAATTTAACCGAAAATTTAAAGACATTTAAAGGAGCTGCCATTTGTTCAGGTATTTTTTTCAGATGAATTGAACACATTTCCAGAAAACACAGCTGTTTGAAACCCCACAAGCAGCCATCACTGAGCTGGGTGAAGCTGTCCCTCTGCCTGTCCACCCTGGTTTTCCATGGGTACCCAAGGGAAACCTTTGAGCCTCCTGCAATTTTGACATGAACAGAGGGACCTGTGAGCCCTGGGAAGCTCCATGGGAAAACCTCCCTCTTTTGGGAACTGGGTCATTTTTGTAACCCAAGTGAGGGTGTCATGATCAAATTCTGATTGTCTGACAGAATCAACCTGAAACAACACAAGAAAATGCACATAAATGAGGACTGGCAGAAATTGCAAAGGGCTGGCAGGGGTTTCATGGTTCAGTGTTAGGACAGGTTCAGGAATCAGGCTTTTGCCAGATTTTTAGCAGCCCAGGAAGCCAAGTGTATCCTGGGCTGCATCAAAAGGGGAGTGGGCAGAAGGGCAGGGGGGCATTCTGCCCCTCTGCCCACTCAGGTGAGACCTCACCCACAGAGCTGCCTCCAGCCCTGTAGATCCCAGCACAGGAATGACATGGAGCTTCTGGAATGAGTCAGAGGAGGCCATGGAGATGTTCCAAGGGCTGGAGGCCCTCTGCGTTGAGCCAGGCTGGGAGAGCTGGGGGTGTTCAGCCTGGGGAAGAGAAGGCTTCAGGGACACCTTAGAGCCCTTTCTTATGTTTTAGGCTTATAACAATGAGGGAGACCAGCTTTTTACACAGGCAGGGGGTGACAGAACAAGGGGAAATGATTTTAAACTAAAAGAGCAGATATTTAGATTGGATGTTAGGAAGAAATTGTTCCCTGTGAGGGTGGGCAGGCCCTGGCACAGGCTACACAGAGAAGCTGTGGCTGCACCTGGATCAAGGCCAGGTTGGACACTGGGGCTTGGAGCAACCTGGGCTAGTGGAAGGTGTCCCTGCCCATGGCAGGGGGCTGAAAAGGAATGGTCTTCAAGGTCCCTTACAGCCAATTCTGGGTCCATGGTTCTATCTCCTTTAGAGTCTCTAAGCTCTTTCATTCCAGCAAATTTTCCCCTCTCAATCCACATCTGCAGTGGGCAGTCTGCCGTATGGGAAGGAAAATGAAGAGAATCAGCACATCCTTCAGTAGTGCCTCTGGAACGTATTTCTATGTGGAAACCTTGCTCTTTCTTGAAGGAGATAGTTAAGAGGGGTGCAGCTTGGAGTCCAGCTTCAGGGTGCAGCTGTGGAAATAAGTCTCCTCCAAGGAAGAGCACCTTGGAGCTTTTGGAGCTCCACCTTTCAAGCGCAGAGCAAACTGTCAATCAGCCCTCACAATCCCAGTGCTGGGAAAGCCCATCTCCAGGTGTCACCATCCCTGCTGAGGATTCTCCGTGGCACTGACAGACACAGGCATGCAGCAAGAGCTGGAGCAGGGCTGTGTTCAGGTGAAGGAGGCCCTGCCTGGCACAGGAGGCCAGAGCTGCCTATGAGACAAAGCCTGGGCTCTGCAGAGGAGCTGGGGGCACCCAGAGCCTTTATTCCCTAAATCCCAGCAGGATGGAAAAAGGGGTGTGCGTGTCTGTGCCTTTTGGGAGAAGGTTATTTTGGGAATCCCTGCCTGAGCTGCTGCTGGTGCTGATGCTCTGCGATAACAACCTTTCATGCCTCTCGCTTGTTTATGGAGGGCATGAAAAGGCCCTTTGTGCAGCTCGGGGAGCTGGCTGCCAGCTGGGATCAGTGAGACGCTCCCTGTGTGCTCCTCAGCTCCAGCCCCTCGGCAAAACCCCCCACAGGAGGCTTGGGGTGTCCACGGGCAGGAATTGGCACACCCAGGAGAGGGGGAACAGCTCCTCCAGATCCTGGGCACCTCCTGTCCTTCACACCTTTGGGTGGTGGGAATGCTCTGGGGAGCTTAGGCAAAGGTTTCCATCCAAAGAAAACATTTCCATCTCTTGGTGCCATCTTCCTCGGGGCTGTTTGAGTGGGATCCCAAGTTCAAAGAAGTCCCTGGGACAGATGTCATCAGGGACTGTCACAAGATCTGGTGATCAAGCCTTTGTTATCCCCGCATGTCTGGAGTCCTGAGGTCTTGGGGGATGAGCAGACATCCCACTGCCTTCATTCTTTGCTTCCCAAGGGTTCCCAAGGACCTACTTCCCAAATGTTGTGAGTGCCTGGCCTTCAAACAGTTGGGACACTGCAGATAGTTATGCACGTGGTGGAAAAATAGGAATAAAAGGGGCAGGAAATGCTTTTTAAAAAAAATTAATCAAAGAGATTAATGACCCATGTCACAGTTAAAACACATCCCACCTGCTGCCTTGCATGTAGGAGGATTGCAGTGGGAAGCATTGGAGCACCCCAGGAAACTGGAAAGAAGGACTATTTGTCCCCTTTCCAGGCAAGGAACCTGAGACCCAGTGCAGGATGTGAGGTCCCTGATGCCACCCAGCAGAGCTGGAACAAAGTGCAAAAAGCATTGGTGCTTCAGCAGAGCTGGGGGCAGGTGGGGTCCCTGGCATTGACAGTGACAATCCTGGCAAGGAGTTGCTGCTGTGCAACAAATGGGGTGTGAGGGACAGGAGGAAGGGCTGGGCAGGTCCTGCTCCAGCAGCAGCTCCAGCCCTTGGAGCATGTCCTGAGCCCCCTGGATCCACTCCCTCCTTAATCAGGCTTCTGCACTGACCAGCTGGATGCAATCCTGGCTCCCCATCCCTGCAGAACATCAGTTCCATCCTGTTTGGGGATGCCAAGCCTCTGCCCCAGACCGTGCCAGGCAGAGCAATGGGATATCCTGTGTCGTACCATCCGGAGGCTGCCTGGAAAGTACAGTTCTCCTGAGGGAGCCCCTGGCACAGGTCTGCCATGCTCTGACTAAAGGGAAGGCTCTAACAGCTTAATTAAGCACCACCTTGGAGATGGCAGGGTCTGAGCAAGATGAGGGACACTGGCCTGTCCCCCTGAGAGCAGCCAAGCTCCCCCAGCTGAACCCAAGAGAGAGAGAGAAGGCAGGGAAAGATGGAGAAAGAGGTGTGAAGAGGAGTGTGGATGTGGTGACATGTGCTCCTTTAACCCACCCTGCCAGCATCACCCCTGTGGGGCAGGAGGGATGAGGGTGATGCCACAAGAAAACATCTCCTCTTGCATGGCTCCTGCACCCCTGTTGCCCTGGTGAGAAGGATGCTCCTGAACACTGTCTGTCCTGCACCCTTAGCTTCGGGGAGCCCCAGAGGAGGGCTGCAGTGCCAATTACAGCAGGAGCACCAAGACATCCAGGCACCTCCACTGATCTGGGGGACTGCACCAGAAGAAAGTGGCATTTCTGCCCAAGAACCTGACTTTGTCCTGAGTAACCTTTTGTGCTGCCCAAGCTCTTCCTTCTCAGTGCAAACATCTTGAGACTGTGTGGATTTTTCTATTAAGAGTCACAGGCATGAAGGGAATGCCTGAAAAAAAAAAAAGAAAAAAAGAAAGAAGCCATCTGTTGTGGATTTGAGATGACCAGATACAGCCCTCAGTGTCCCAGCACATGGAGCCAGGTGACCATGTGAAAATCTTGGCTTCTATTCCTGCTGGGCACAGCATCTGAAGTGCCATCCTTGGAAGTGTTCGAAAGGTGCGTGGATGTGGCACCTGGGAACGTGGCTTAGTGGTGACCGCACTGGTGCTGGTCAGTGGTTGGACTCGATGATTTTGAAGTCTTTTCCAACCTCAGTGACTGTGGTTGAATGAAAGGCAGGAAAATGGGAAAGCTAAAAGCTGGAATGGCAGAAAACAAATCAAGAAAGGATCAGGAATGATTGAAGGATCAGGTTAGGTGGAAAGGCACCACACCAAGTGGACCTACTGCAACCTGCACAGCCAGGCCTGCAGAACTGTCCCTCAGCCTGCCACGGGGCTGGTGGATGAGCTGGCACGGGGGGGACACCCAGCTGAGGAGTGATGGTCACCTGGCCACAGCCTAAGGAAGCTACTGACTTCCACTGTAGCAGCAGCATCCCAGCCATCATTTAGCTCTAATTACCAGCCTAATTACGGGGTCTTAACTGCACGTGTCAGGTTACAGAGGGCTTGGATCCGCATGAGCCTCTTCCCACGCTGGATCCTGTGGCTTCCACACACCTCTGTGGGCATTCTCCTGGAGAAACCCAGTGAGCTGGAGTTCACTCTGCTGCTGCCAGGCGTGTTCCTCTCCCCCGGGCTGGGCTGGCAGCCATCGTGGACTCTTCCAGCTTCATACACAATGCCTGTAAATGTTTGTGCATTTAAGAGAGACATTTGAGACTCAGTTTCATACAGAGAGGATTCAGTATCACTGTAAGAAGAAGAGTACTTTCTGTGCCAAGGAAAAGTTTGTGCTTCCTACCTGGATTCCATACCTGGGAAAGAGGTGGGCACAACTCCCTTCTCTGCTGGTGCAGAGAGGCAGATAAGTTGTAGGGATGTGGATCACAACAAGCAGAGTCTCCCTCCAGTATCTTCAAAGAAGATTGTTGTGGCTATTGATGGTGCCTTCCTGGGATGTCTTCTGAATGAAGGGAATCTTGGGAATTTTTCCCCCTGGATATAACAACAAAACCCCCAGCCTGAGTGAGGGCTGTGCTGCAAGGATTTGCCTGGGACAAGAAAGAGGACTCTGGTCTGGGATCAGCACATGGAGGGGACTGAATAACTTACAAAAATTTCTGCTAAAGCCACATTTGGTCCTAAACACTCTGGACTGAGGTCTGGGTGTTGCCATGGCACTCATAGGTTTGGATGCAGAATTCACATGGTTCCCATCTCTCACCAAATATCCCAGAGAATGCCAGAAATTCACCCAGAGATTGGGCAGAAACAGATCCCAGTGCCCCAACTGTAGCTGTAAGGGTGCTCAGACTCCCCTGAATTAAAAGATCCTGGTCTCTCCTGTTTTCTCAAGAGTGATGATCACACTTCTGTCATCAGTGAGGCAGGCAGGGCACAGGCAGGGCACAGGCAGGGCACAGGCAGGGCACAGGCAGGTCAGGCAGTCTGTCTCCTTGGCAGGCACCTATCTCACTCCCCTCTCAGTCCCAGGTACTCTCCAGATGCTGAGCTCCTACTGGTTTTGTCCCAGCACTCTGGAATATCAGCCTTTGCCCCCTGTCTGATGGAAACTGGAGCTCTGCAGCTCCTGGGACAGAAGAGCCTCTCCCTGACAGCCAACCAGCAGGAGGGAGCATCAGGACACCAGGGAGCCCTCGAGCAGCCAGATCCAAACCCAGCTGGATCCGTGCTGTCAGTGCCAGAGGACCTGCTGGTGCCGGGAGCAGGAGCTGTTCTGCTCCCTCCATCCCCACTCCATTTGGAGCAGGCAGGGTGGATGCTGATGGCTGGCTGGCCCCTGGCATCACTTCCCATGTCTGCCCTCCTGCCAGTCCCAGCTACCTCCCAGTCCTGGGACAACGGCTTCTGTTCTGCCCTCTCCAAAGGACTCGTGTCTCACACTCATCCTGCCCTGGGGCACAGGGCTTGTTCCGAAATTTTCTAAACCCTGATGGGGTGAGTGGCCCCTGGGAAATGAGCATCACCCCAAGAGCCTGACCCCTCCCCAGAGCTGGGCAGTTCCTCCCACTTTCCTGCTTCCAGTGCCTGGGAAGGTGTGGCAGGACAGTCCCTCAGCGCTGATGTGCTGGCCAGGAGCATCTGCTGCCTGGGGGAAGTTAATAGGAAAAGCCCGAGCCAGTATTGCTAAATTACAGCAATCTCTTCCAGAGGGGATTTGCAGCCAAATTCCCAGTGAGAGGCTCGTGGCTGTGCCCCAGTGCTGGCTGTGCCCGTGGGCAGGAGGGCAGCACAGGGATTAAACCAGAGCCCAGCCCTGGCTGGGACCACCCCACTGCCAAATTCCAGGGAGCAGCTCTCTGCTCCTTTCCCAGAGGTGAGGGAGATTGCCTGTGCCTCTCTCCCTCCACAGGGCCTCGGGCCACCAGGACCATCATGTCACTGGGATCCATGGGCAGGATGCAGTAGGGAGCTCTGCACCTTCCCAGGGTCCCTGAGCCACGGGGTCCCTGGCATATGGGGCGGGTACAGAGCTGTGCCATCACCTCTCTGCTGTTATCTCCATCCTGGACGTCCCTGAGCCCAGCCTGGAGGTGGCCCCTCAGTGTGTTGATCCTGGAGAAGCTCTGCCTCCCCCTGTCCCCAGGCCCGGCCACCACAGCCCCTGGCAGGATGATCTTGGTTCTCCAGGGCTGTGCTGAGCCTCCCTCCCCTGCAGCCCTGGCCCATGGTGTCTCTCCCTGTGGGGCTCAGTCCCGCAAATTGCAGGAGGAGAGGGAGGTCAGGTCCTCAGTGAGGCTCCAGTGAGGACACAGGACCTTTGGCCTCTCCCCCACAAATGTCGTGGGACAAGAGGAGCATCGTCCCAGGGATGCCACCCCACTGAGACATGGGAACACAAGGCTGCAGCTGAGCTGAGGAAAGAAGTCAGGGCTGGGGAAACAAACCCTGTTTTGTCCCAGATTCCTGCTTCCCTGGACTCCGAGCAACATCCTCTGCAGCCTCTGGCATGAGCTGCCCCGACCCCGTGGCCGAGGGCACCGAGAGCAGCGTCCCTGGGGCTGCCAGGGCTCAGCCCCCCACATGCTGCGAGAGCACTTCCAGTGCTACACAGCCAATTTCCCTGGCCCAGGCGCCCTGGCAGCGGCACACAGTGAGATCGCAACCTTGTTACTGCTCATCACATTCCGGGTCATGAATAATATTTGGAAAACAAAGATCTGTGCAGAGCCAGCCCTGCCAGGGATGTCCAGCACCCAGCTGGAGCCTCTCCCAGCAGCACAGGACCAGGCTTGATGGTGGGGGCCTCTTTTCAGGGCGTTTATTTGTGGTGCTGAGACCTCCAGCCCCCTGCCAGCTTCAGCTGATGTTGGTGGATGGTACCAGAAGTGAGCGGGAGGGAAGGGGCCTGTGGAGCAGCTCGTCATGGTGCCAGCTCTGCTCCCTGGCCAGGGCTGCTGTGGTCACCGTGGTCTTGTCTGACCCCTTGCAGACAGTGCAGGGCTCACCAAAGCCCCCCAGCCTGGTGGGATGGTGGCTGAGCACAGCAAAGCAGGGATCTGCCGGGAAGGACCGGAGCCATGGAGCCTTCAATGCTGGCTGGTCCCCTCCAAGCACTGCTGGCAGGAGCCAAGGAGCCACATGCCCAGGGCTCAGGGTGCACTGGGCAAGGCACTGAACCTCTTCTGATCCTGCCCCAAATGCCTCGGGAGAAGGGCTGGGAAGCCCACTGCTGGTGGCAGCCACAGAGACCCTGGGCTCAGTGACACTCCAGGCAGTCACTTTGGGGAGGGACATGGGTATGCAGCACCTGTGTAAGTCAGGCCCCCTCAGATCACAGTTCTGAGGTGCTGGAGCCTGGAGAGCAGCCCTGAGGGCTCTGCTGCTGCCGGGGGCACAGGGACCACCAGCCAATGCTGATGGCAGCTGGGTGCTTTTGGGACACGCTCCTGTCTTCCACAAGGACATGGCTGGACATCCCCAGTGCCAGTGGCCAGCTGGGTCCAGGGGGAGGTGCACCATTATGTGCACAGCTCCCCTGCAAAACCAGTCTTTGAGGGACGTCCATCCCCACCTCATCCCTTAGGATGTACCCTGTGAGCAACTCAGCCTAGAAGGGTCTTGGCTTAGGGCCTCAGTGTCCTCAGCTCCTGTGCTTGACCTGTCCTGGAGGGAACCAGTGCCTTTCTCCAGGCCTGGGGTCAGGGGGATGATGGTCAGTGGACATCAGGAGAGGGCAGCACTGCAGGACTGGCGCTGGAGGTGCTCACATGGACACATCCAGATTAGTCCTGGAGCACCAGCACAGAACTGCCAGGGATTTCCTCTTTGCACAAACCACTTGGCCTGGCTTGTGGGAACCCTGGGGAATCCCCTCTGCTGTGGTGCTTTGCCTATCAGGCATATTTCCAGCCCCTGCCCACATGCCAGGGCCGGGTGTCCTGTGGGCAGCTGTGACAGGGCAGTGACCCTGGGCACAGGGGCATTGACCCTCACAGGTCACCCGGAGGAGAACAGCCCAGGCTGATGCCCTCCTCCAGCACCACCTGGCTCCTCATTCCCCCATTCCACAGCTGGCACTGCTCCAGCCCCTGCAAGCCCTGCAGACACACCGATGGATTTGGGCAGAGGAGAAAGGTCAGTGGCTGGTGCTGGGGAGAGCAGCTGGTGAGCTGTGCTGAGGCAGGGACTGTGCTTTGCTGGGCTGCAAGGGCTGGGGCAGGCTGGAAAACTCTCCTCATTGCTGGAAAATGGATCTGCAAACTGTGGGCACAGCCTGAGACAGCATGGTGTCCCAGCAGGTCACACTGCCCACAGCTGCACTGTACAAGGATCATGGTGTATGGGCTCACCTAGACCTGAAAGCCCAGAAGGAACATTTTCTGGCAAAAGCTCCTTGCAGCCATCCTTAGAAACACCTTGGGAATGTCAGACCTTGAGCACCAGCCCTGACTGGCACTGGAGCAGAGCCGGGTCCTGCCACCTGCTCCTGCAGGCACAAAATGCAAATGGGCCAGAGGGACTGGCAAGACACCCAGCCTTCAGGCAGATGTGGACAGCCTGTCCTGGCAGACCTCAGAGTCCCTCCCAGTGCCTGAAGAAACCTGGAGAGGGACTTGGGACAAGGGCCTGCAGGGACAGCACAATGGGGAATAGGAGGTATAGATGGGTTATTGAGAAGGAATTGATCTCCATGAAGATGCTGAGGCCCTGGCACAGGTTGCCCAGAGAAGCTGTGGCTTCCCCTGGATTCCTGGAAGTGTCCAAGGCCAGGTTGGACAGGGCTTGGAGCAACCTGGGCTAGTGGAAGGTGTCCCTGCTCACAGCAGGGAGTGGGACTGGATGGGCTTTAAGGTCCTTTCCAACCCAAACTATTCCATGGCTTTGTGATTCCATGGGAGAACAGGGCCGAATTTCTGACAGTTCAGTGTTGATTTATCCTCTAAAGGCAGAATTTCCTTCACAAAGCCCTCCTAGGATTAGCTGCCATGATCCATGTGAACGTCTGCTGTCTCTCAGCTGCAGAAGGTGGATGTCCCCTGACTGCGTGAGCTCTTTGTGGCTGTAATTGCTGGGATAAATACGAGCACTTCATTTCTATTAAGGAAAGATTTTAGGACCCAAATTAGCATTATCATCTCTTATCAAATTCTGATAACACCCTTTCCCAGGCTAGCCTTTTTCCATGACAAGGCTCTGAGCAGCAAAGCAGCAGCTCCCCGCTGTCACATTTGCAGCCCAGGCCCTGCAGCCCAGGAGCAGCTCAAAGCAACTGAAATCAGCTGGAAAATGACTCCCAACCAGCCTTGCTAAATTGCCATGAAAATTTAACAACCCAAGCGCAAAACCCCTTTGCCTGTTTGCTTTTTCCATCATGGCAGAGAGGATGGGAATCAAGTGCTATTTTTACACCCCAACCAAGCCCGAAGGGACATGGCTCTGGGCCCTGCTGCTGTCACCCAAGGACAACACCAGCCCCTCTGCTCATGGGTCCCAGGGTCACCAGAAGCCGATGGCTTGTCTGCAGAATCACAGTCATGGAATGGTTTGGGTTGAAAGGGTCCTTGAAGACCCTCTGGTTTCAGCCCCCTGACATGGGCCACCAATGGCCACCAGTGAAACATACCCAAGGCCTCAAAATATCCTCCCGCTCAGCACTGTTACCTGCAGAACCTGACCGTCTTTCAAACATCTGAACTCCTGGGCCACAGCTCTTCTGCTTCTGGAGAGAGCAAGTGGAGACCTGTGCCACCCTGGCCCAGTGTCCCAGCACCAGCTGCCTGAACAATGAGAGTGAATTGTGAATCCATGGAAAAGGGTTTAAGGCTCACTGAGTAGATCAGAGGGCCAGCTCTGTTCCCTTCCCTCTGCCCCTGGAGAAGCAGATAGGTAGAATTCTGATTTCCAGCCCAATGGTGTCCTTTTCCTGGGGACAAACAGCAAGGTCGCTGCAGGACCCTCCCATCCTCAGCTGAACTCCATCAGCCCAAGCTTCTCCATCTTGGTTGCTAACCCTTGAGAGGCTTCATTTAAAGTCCAGTGTTTTGGAAATGCACTCCCAGCGATCCTAAAAAAAACACTTTACAAGGGAATCATGGATTTACTGTTTTACTGGATGTTACTGAAAATTCATTTGTGGGTTTGAGATGCCATGCAAGGGATGGGAAACCTAGGCTAAAGAAAGGTGTCCTTGCCCATGGCAAGGGTGGAATGAGATGGCCTTTAAAGGTCCTTTTCAACCCAAATCACTCTGTTATTCCATGATTCTATCCTCTAAGTGAACCTGGCCCCTCTCCTGCCCTGTGCCACAGCTGTGGCTGGAGCTGCTCCTGCACTGGCCAGCTCTGCAAAGTGGGCACTGCTTCCACCTGGCACGAAGTTCCCCAGATACCAACCAGTCCTCTTGGTTTTTCTTTAACCAGGAGGTGAAAGAGAATGCTGAAGGGCTCCCTGTTTGCCGGGAAGAAAACTTCTGGAGGTTAACCATTAACGGGCACCTGGTAGAGGAGGAAAGGAGCAGCCTGGGAGGCTGGGAGCTCTTGGCCTGTGTGTAAATCCCATTTAGCCTGGTCAGACTGTAACACTGGAAGGGAGACAGGCAGATCTCTGCAAGGCTGAGCACCCAAAGGAGCCTCCAGAGAAGACAGGAAGAGGTGGGCAGGGTGGGCAACCACATGCTCACAGGTCTCCATCCCAACCCTGCCTTCCAAAGGGCCTCAGGGAAGAGGCACTAGGGAATGGTCCTGTTCTCGGGGACTTTCCCTACAGGGCCTCCCATATCCATGGAGCAGTTGCCCACAGGATGGGATTTCCTGGCTCTCCATCCTCCAGGTGATGGGGCTGGGGAATGCAGCAGGGCCAGGGCAGGTGAAGAGCTGCCACGGTGGGTCTCAGGCCCACTCTGGCCCTGGTCTGCTCCCTGATGGATGTTCACATGTGCTGTTGAGCAAGAAGGGAATTCAGGGAGGTGAGAGAGGGCATTAGGCCAAGAGCCTGGCTCTGGAAGGGCTGGGGACAGGGACAAGGCATGTCTGGCCTCTCTTTTGGCAGGGTCCTGGTGAGACTGAGCACACTATTGGAGAGGAAGAGCAACCCCAACCCACGTGGCTGCCACAGCCTCTGTGTTATGAAAAAGAGTAAAGATGGCAGAATCTGGCCAAAAGATTGTCCCCTGCAAAGTTCAAATGTTAACATTGAAAGAGGGTCAAACTTCCTAAAAAAGGTCATGGCCCAGGGCTGGGTATTCCTGCAGGGATGGTTCTACCAAAGCCTTGGTGCCCAGCTGGTGCCTCTGGTGGAAAACCAGTGGCTGTGATGGTGTCTGAAGGGCAGAGTGGCTCTGGGAGCACTGAACACGGTGAAGTGCTCCATGGGGAACACACACACACCCTCTGCTTCAGCCTGGACAAGCCAACAGCTGTGGTCGCCAGGAGAAATTCTGGCACTTTGCACAGATCAGGGCATTGTGCTCACAGAGCCTTGAGAAACTGCAGGAAAGAGCCAGTTTGCCCCAAAACACCACCCTCAGCTCCCAGAGGAGCAGGAATGTGTGGAGATGGTCCTTGGAAGGGGCAGACTTTGCCAGACCCCAGCGGCTGATCCAAAGGACTGTGCAGAGCTGGGGAGGCCTCGGCTCTGGGAGAGCTTCAGAACCAGACCCCAGGGTTCCCTGGGCTTGCAGTGCCCTGGTGAAAGCAGAGCTGCCTGCTGCCTGCTGGAAAACCCTTGGCATCCTCCCACAGCCAGAAGCCCTTAGGGGCACCCACCCTCACCACACCCATCCTGTGCCTTTGCCATGGGGTCCCTGGTTTGGCAGAGCTGGCCCACTAGGATGGATGGGCCGAGATGGCACAGAATTTTGTGCCTGGTACCCTGCAGACCCAGCAGATCCCCTGGGAATGGGTAGTTGGTCCCAGGGGGATGTTGTGGGGAGAACTCAGCCCTGCTCCGGGAGGGATCCGTGCCCAGTGCCACTGTCCCAGCACTGCCATGCCCACGGAATGGGGATGGGCTGGGGACAGCCAGCACCGTCCACGTGATGCCCCTGAACGTGGGGCTCAGACAGGATGCAGCCCCTGGCTCCACTCCTGTCCTGGATGGAGGCAGGAAAGCAATTCAAATGGAAATGCCGTGCTGCTGAATTAAAGAGCTGGTGTGAGACAGAATGGGAATAAAGACGGAGAGACCAGAGAGGAGGAGGAGCACAGCTGGAGGGATGGGGAAGATGAAAGATGCAGCAGGCGTGCAGCAGAAAAGGGATGACGCAGGAGATGCAAAACAGGCGTGGAGAGACAGGAGAGGAGAGGCTGAAGTGGCAGAGGGATGGATCACAAAGGGGAGAACTGGAGCTCATGGAGCTGATTTCCACATTCAGTGACACAGCTCACAGCTTCCACCCTCTGGTACAGGGAAAAGGCCTCCTTCTGTCACGGCAGGGAGACAGCAGCTCCTGGGGAGTGGGACAGGAGCCCCCCTGCCTCCCTTTTCCTGCTCCCACAGCCCATGGGTGGGTGCTCAGGGTGGCTCTGCCCAGCCCTTCCCTGCCTGGCCCTGGGTCACCAGGGATGTCTCCCCCAGCACTGTGGTCCCTCCGGGGTGCCTGGCAGCCCAAAACCAGCTGGGACTGCCAGGAGCTTTGGAACACCTAGATCCCAGCCAGCCTTTGATGCATCATTCCTTTGTGGCACAAGGAAAATCTCATTGCAATATCAAAATCCACCCTAAATCTCTCTAGATGCAAATTAAGCGAATTACTGCAAAAAATACCCTTGGTAGATCTGAGAATAAGTGACCACTTATCTCTTTCTAGTGATTTTTTGCATTTTAGAATGCTGTTCTCATATCCCTGCTCAAGCTTCATACTGCCAGACCCATATTTAATTTGTTCTTCCCCTTCTTGCAGCTCATGATTTTCAAACTCCTAACCAGGCTTGTCAGCATCTCCTCTGGACTTTCCCCTCTTTGCCTCCTGCTCCTTGTGATGACCAGCACAAATCTTCGGCTGAAACTCCCCCCAGGCCAAGCAGGGAAGCACTGGGGCTGTCCTTTGTTGTGGCTGCCCCATCCCTGGAAGTGTCCAAGGCAGGTTGGACAGGACTTGGAGCAACCTGGGATAGTGGAAGGTGGAATGGCAGGGGGTGGAATGAGATGGGCCTTGAGATTCCTGCCAACCCAAACCATTTCATGGTTCTATCCCTGCCTTACAAGGATCACCTCCCTGGCCATGTCCAGCCTGTGCTGACCTTGTCCTGGCAGCAGAAGGTGTCCACCAGACCAGCACCACCAGAGTGCCCAGCAGTGGCACTGCTCTCCAGCCAGAGTCTCTGCAGGAGGCTGGTGCATTGCAGGTCGCCTGTTTTTTACATTTGTCTTTACTGAACTGCATGTTACCAATTCCGAGTCATTTCTCAGCAACTGAATTTTATTTTACATTCTGCTCATGTCCTTCGAAGCAGTCGCAGCCCTTTGCGATCTGTTTTTAATTCAGCATTTTATAAGCATGGTCACTGTTTCATCAACCTTGTGGCTAATGAAAATATTGACCAGGACCTGCCCCAGGACAGACTTGGCAGGACCTCACTGACCACAGCTGCCCAGGCTAGCAGCACCTGAGCAGCACCACACCACCCTCAGTGCTTTAACCAGCTGGGACTTTGCCCCTTCACCTGTGTTTCCTGAGGAGCATTCCCATGGCACACTCCAAAAACCCACAGAACCCAAGACATACCATATCTACTGCTTCCCGTTTCCAGCTGGGCTAAATCCCCATCAGTGATGGACATTGGATTGGCTCGATATGTTGTATGATTGGCAAATCCCTGTTGCCTGTTCCACGTCTTGTATTATCCTTGAGAGGTTTAACATATCTTGGGGAATAATTTTGTTCTGTGTCTTCTCAGGCATCAATGTCAGTCTGCCCAGTGGATTTTCCTATTCTTTTTTAATGCCACAGGCTGTGCTTCCTCCTGCTCCACTCCATGGGGACCTCACCTGTGCCTGTGTGTTTTTTGGGGTCAGAGATGACTGTGATTGGTTCCTCATGTATGCCAAAGTAAATTTTATTGGATTTTGATTATTTGAAATTTCCCATGCTCTATTTTCCACCCTGTTACCCTGTTCTTACCCCGAGCCTCTTGTTGCCAACAGTAATCTGGTCAGAGTGAACCCTTCAGTAAATATTTAAAGCACAAAGCTGCTGAACAGTTCAGCCATCTCATGTATCACCTGGCATTCCCTTCTCCATCCCACTGCCTTAATCTAGACTTTCCTGGACAGACAGATTTATATTTTCCCAAGCTTATCCATCTAGGCAAAACTCCTTTCTTCCTTGGTCTGCTTGATTTTTCTCTCCATATTTGTGCTTTGCTCTACATTCATCTTTACACATCCATCCTTGAGATACAGAAATTATGCACTATTCCCCTTTCCAGGCTCTACCTTTTATTCTGACACACCTGGCCTGTGCTGTTGCACGAAGCTCCTGTGATGTTCAGCTCTCAGGGAATGTTCCCTGCTCTTCCATGTTGTCCCCATTGCTGCTGGTGTTTGTGTGTGCCCTGCTCAGGTGTCAGGAGTGTGCACCACGCTCCCTCCTTCAGCCCTGCTCCGGCTCCACTGCACCCTCCCACTCTTCCTGAAGGCTTTTATCAAACTTTCTTATTTCTTCCCCTCAGTTTTTTGTCATCAGTCCTTTCAAAAGTCCAGGACATAAACCTCTCCTCACAGGGCAGGGGCACCAGGGTCCTTGGATGCTCTTTCATTCCTCATCAAAGCGGGTCCTGCTCTGCATGGTTGTGCTGGGAAGGGAACCGAGCTTGAGCCTCAGTCCTGAGCCTCTTCCACACACGGATGAATTTAGAGAATCCGGGAACTGTTTGGGTTGGAAGGACCTCAAAGACAATCCAATTCCACCCCTGCCATGGCAGGGACACCTTCCACTGTCCCAGGTTGCTCCAAGCCCTGTCCAGCCTGGCCTTGGACACTGCCAGGGATCCAGGGGCAGCCACGGCTTCTCCGGACAACCTGTGCCAGGGCCTCCCCACCCTCACAGGGAAGAGATTCTTCTCAATATCCCATCTAACCCTGCCTCTGGCAGTGGGAAGCTATTCCTCCTTGTCCTGCACCTGCAGGCCCTTGTCCCAGGTCCCTCTCCAGCTCTCTTGGAGCCCCTCTGGGCACTGGAAGGGGCTCTGAGGTCTCTCCAGAGCCTTCTCTTTCCAAGCTGAACACCCCCAGCTCTCCCAACCTTTCATTTACCCCAGCAGGGATGTGCCTGGACCTTTGGGAATGGCCACACATGGGTGCACAAAACCTTTTGGAGCACAGAATCCCCACCGTTGTGTGGAGCAGGGGGTGGTGGGCAGCTGAGGGTGTCCAGGAGCAGCAAAGGCTTGAGCTGAGCAGAGGCACCTTCTCCTTCCCCCACAGAACTTCCTGCACACAATTCATCCACATTCCAAAAAGGGAAACACCAGATAATTTCATTAAGTAGAACACTGCAAGGAACAAAACAGAAGTGTCGCCTCTGGAAAAGGAAAGCAGGTGCGGGGTTTGATATACAGTCAGCAAGTGTTACCAGGATGGGAAGAGTTGCTGTAGCTTGACAAGCAGATCCCAAGTATTTAATATGGGTCAGTTCAAAGTGACACTTCTGTGTCTCTGGAGCTGTGCTGCCTCACCAGTGCCAGGAATCCTCAGCTCACTCCTGAAGGCATCTCCTGGCTCCGTGGATGTGTGGAGGGGACATGTCAGGGATGCCAGGCTGAGCTGTGGCCCTCAGGGATGTGGCAGCTCGGTGGTGGCAGAGCAGAGAGGAGCATCCAGGCTCTGCAGGAGCTCACCAGCCCTCAGCAGGTAACAGCAAGGTCAGGGATGCCAGGAAGCACCAGGGCAAATCCTCTCTGGGGAGATAAGCAGTTTGGCAGGAACTGCTCCTGCAGGCCATGCCAGCTGTCACTCATCCTCAGGGATTGTTATTCCTTTGGATTTGTGCATGAGCACATACTGCTCCTGTGGCTGCCGGGACAGGTTTGAAGTGATGTTGTACAGGAGGTTTGAAATCTATCTGGCCCAGGGGAAGGAAATGTCCCGGTGTGCTCCCTGGCTGCCCCAGGAGCCTCTGGCTGCTGGAATCTGCTGCTGGCACACCCTCCCCACCTGGGAGTGACCCTGGGGAGTGTCTGAGCAGTCGCTCAGACTGGTGGGCAGGGCAGGATGAGGAAGGAACACTGACGATGCTTCAGGGATCTGATCCTGGAGCCTCCACATGCCAATGTGCTGCCTGCAGCCTGCTTGTGTCACCAGGCAGCACTAGGGGAAGAGGCAGTGTCAGGGGCAAGTTTGCCTTCCTCTGGACCCCCCAGGCAAGACCTCCCTTGGCACAGGGCTGGGACTGCTCAGTCCTTGGTTTTTCAGAGGCAGTAGCAGGAGCTTGCAGGGAGCAGCAGGCAGGGAGGGCGGGCAGCAGGCAGCGCCCAGCAGTGATTGATGCTCCTCAGGCACAGCTGGCAGGTACAGAACACTGCTCCTGGGCTGCAGCCCTGGCCTCCCACGGGTTTGAAGCTACAATGAGGGCTCACGGGACAGGACTGGTGTCTGGGCCAGTGCCTGGTCACAAGGAGGGGCAGCTGATGGAGAAGGAGGCTCCTCTGCTCCCTGGCTGTGGGTCATGCTGGGCTGAGGGGGCTGACAGGGACTCTGGGCTGGGGTGTCCCTGGAGCTGAGCGGTGCTGGGGCTGGGTGAGGGGGGATCTGCCATCACCTGCAGGGCCCACTGGCCCAGGGCTCAGCCTGGGTGCTGCTGAGCACAGGGAGCTGTGGCAGGAGCTCTGTGCCCGTCTCTCGGGGGGCTGGAGCCGTGGGTGGGAGCTCCGGGGCTGTCAGAGCCAGCGCCTGCTCTTTTGCAGGTGGCGATGCCTTTTTGTGTTTCTGACATGATTGCACCGGCGTAACAACACTGACAAGGCTTTTTTTTGACAGTGCTTCCTGCTTGTGCTGATGGCTCTCCACCCCCTCACTGCAGATGGATTTAGGCTGCACAGATCTGGGCATGATGCTTGGGAGGAATCCCCGGCAGTGCTGCACTCTGCCAGCCCTGCCCTGCCCTGCCCTTGCTGGGCCACGTGGGCTTCCTGCTCCCAGCAGAAGACAGAGGTTTCCACAGACCCTCGTGTCCTTGACACCCAGAGGAATGACCATGTTGTTGCTCCAACACGTTCTGGTCCTTCTCTCTCCTTGTTGCCCCCAGTCCTGGTGCTGGTCAGCACTGCCCTGTCCACATGCTGAGCTCCTCTGGCTCCTGGTTCCTGTGCCTGGTTGTGCTGGAATAAGCCAGCACAGAGGTTTACCCAGTGGTGGTAAACGTCCTGTCAGGATAGCAGGATGTTGCCTGTTCCTTAGAGGCACCCTGATGCACCCCAGTGCACACTGAGATCCAAAGGGGCTGTGAGCAAAGTCTGCTCATGGCACCAGCCCAGCCATGCAGCACTGAGGATTGGTGTCACATGGCCAGAACCTCTGGCACCTGGGCACAGCATGGGAAGCTGCCCAAAGGGACCAGGATGTATTTCCTGCTCCCCAGTAAATGAATGGGGGAAATATGGGGCAGTAGCAACCCCATTCCCACTCATCACCCCTCATCTGGGCTCCTGCAGACTGCAAGATGCAGGTCCCATCCCTGGCTGATCCCTGGAGGGTGAGCTTTGCTGTGTCCCATGGATGGCTGACGGAACTGCTGACAGATGGGCAGAGGAAGATCTCCCCTCTTCTTGGTGTGGGGAAGGTATTGCTCCTCCAGGGCCTTAGCAAGGCTGAGCCAGGTGATGCCAGAAAGCTGCTCACTGGTCCAGCCTGGGCTGCACATTCTGGGAGTTGTGAGGACACTCAGGACTGGGGGTGCAGCTCCAGCCTGCTTCCGGGTGAGTGAGTCAGGAGCTGGGATGTCTGATGAGTCATTCCTCCAGCAGGCTCCTCTCCAGACCCATCCCGGGCAGCTGTGACATCCAGGGCACCGGGAGCAGGGACAGGCATCAGCACAGCTGAGACATCTGGAGAGAGGTGGCAATGTGACCATGGCCAGGACGACAGGAGGCTTATCAGCCCTCCCCAGCTCATCCCTGTGCTGCCAGCCCTCGTCCTGCACTTCCCCGCTCTGCTAGCAGCTCCTGGGATGCACAGGCTGAGTCCACACACTGACACTGCACTCCCCACTCCCCACCCGGAGAGCTCCTGTGAGGATGGCACAGCCTGCTCAGGCTGATGACACATCTTCTGCACATCACATCTGGTTCAGAGGGACCTGGAACAGGCGATGTGCCCCAGCAGAGCCTCACCAAGGAGCTGTGCCAGCTCCTAACCCTGCCGGGCTGGGCAGGGTTATGAAAATGGGTAAAGATCTGGGTTATGAAAGTGGATATAGCAGAATCTGGCCAAAAAGCTTGTCTGCTGCAAAGTTCAAAAGCTCAGACAAAAATCATAGAATCAAAGAGTATTCTGAGTTGGAAGGGACCCTCAGGGATCATGGAGTCCAATCCCTGGCCCTGCACAGACACCCCAAAAATCCCATCCTGTGCCTGGGAACATTGTCCCACACCTCATGGGGAAATGCAGAGCTTGGGTGGAGTGAAGCAGCAAATACTGGGGGCTCCACTTAGCACCCAGCAAACGACAAAACTCTGAACTATTGACCCTGGAAGAAGCAGAAAGGTATTCCCAGATCCAGCTGAAATCTGTAAATGGGATGCAGAGTCAGGATTGGTGGTGTGTGAGTGCTGGCACTTCCATGCTTCTCTGGGGAATGAGGATTCTGCTTCCAGGAACCTGAACCTGCTTTTCTCGAGAATCCTGCACCCACACAATGCTCTCGTTCCTGTCTCTCTCCCATCTTTACCAGATTTCCCTTGATTCTTGCTGCTTCCTCTTTCACTGCTACCTCAAATCCTCCCTGGAGTTCCTGGGGTTAATATAGAAATAACAAACGCACCATTTGCTTGTGATTTCTGTGGGTTTAATGTTTAAGCATTTGTTCTATGTGGTGTCTCTTAGTTTGGGTTGCACTTAGCAGTCTTGGTGATAAGATAAAAAAATCTTATGTGGGATTTTCTAAGTTTAGAGAAACCCAAACACTAAGAGACATGAAAGACAGGCTGAGAAGCACTGGGTGGCTTGGCTGGAGGCCTCCATGCTCAGATCCTCTTCTGCTTCCCTTCCTTACCATCCTCCAGCACCTCCCTCCTCACTGCCTGTTCTCCTGTTCCCACCTCAGTTTCCCATTCATCCCTTTCCTCCCTGGTTCGCTGGTTTTCGTGTCACAAGTTTGGCCTGAGCTGACAGCTGAGGGCAGAGAAGACAAGGTAAACACCAGCCTTGTTCTTGAACCCAAGTGTAATTTCCTAAAGCTCTGAAGGCAAACAGAGGCAGTTTCCTCAAAAATCCGGATCCTCCCTCCTCGCTGCAATATCCCCAAGAAATGGTGGTTCCTGGTGTCCTTCCAGAGCCAGCAAGCTCCTGCTGCCCCTGGCTCCTGCTCCCACTGCTGCTCCCAGCAAACCCTCAGCCCTGGGAGCTTCAGCTGCAGGAGCTGAGCTCAGCCCTGGGGACCCAGGACCTGCAGCTGCCAGTCATTCCTGGACCACAGCGACTGGAAGCTGCAGGTATCCAGAAATCCCAGCATCCTGAGGGCTTTCTGGTTTTCTCTCTGTGTGTCCCACTCCCTCCCTCAGGCCCCTTCCTACACCCAAGCACTGGATCTCCTCTCTGTGGTTTCTCCCATGGAAGGAGGAACCACCCCCTGCTCCTCACCTTCACCTTCTCTCCTTACCCTGTCCCTGCACCATCTATTTGGAAGTCCAGTGGTGCATCAGTAGTGGAGCCAGCTTTTAGGGAATCAAAGCTTTACCAAGTCACCCAGGACATGGCACATGAGGGTAGAAACATGCAGGAGCCTTTGATGAAGTCCAGCAAAAGCAGGAATAAATTCCTCCTCTGAGGAGCCAGGCAGGTTCTGCAAGGTGTGGTTAGTCTGTCGTGCTCAGGAACTTGTTTGAGATACTCTGACCTCTAAGGAAGAGCAGGAAAAGTCACTCTGCTGTACTTTGGATGGACTTTCCCCCCGTCAGCACCAGGCTGAGACAGGACAAAGATAGTGGGACATCTCTGTGGGGCTGAGGAAAACCGCAGAATGTGTGGAAAGCCCAGGGTTTTATGACCCACCAAGTTAGGAGGGGGAAGGAATGAAGAGGGGTTATCCAAGGAAGCCAGGCAGCATCCCCTGGCCCCTGCACCATGCAGTGGGAGCTGCAGGCTGGGAGAACTCCCAGTCTCAGAAGTTTGGTGATGCCCAGTCTGGGTCTCTGGCCCCACACGCAGAGCAGGTGCCACCCAGGCCCTGTGCAGCACCTCATCAACCCTCATTAAGGTGAATCCATCTCCTGTGACCCAGGGTATTGCCCAGAACACCCCCTGCTCTCCCAGTCTGTCTCCATAGCCGGGGTACCCCAGCCCTTGGAGCACCTTCATGGTCGTTCCTTCTTTTTTCCCAATGCCAGGAGCCTCCCAGAGCTGGTCCAGCCATCCCTGATCCATCAGCCTGTGCCACTCAGAGTGCAGGAGGAGAGGGAGCGCAGATGGCACAAGGAAAACAGCAACACACACAATCTGGCCAGGGAAAGATGATGGGAAGCAGAACTCTCAGGAGAGCGGAGCAGAGCGGGAAGTGCAGGTCTCTGCACCAGGGGGATGACAGAGGATTGTCCCCAGCTCAGAGCAGCTGTGCCCAGGACAATTTCTGCCATTTGTTCTCAGCTCCCAAGCCCCTCCAAAGGGCCTGGCTGGGTGAAGTTTGTTGTGTTCCAGCCAAGACACTTCGTGCTGTGGCATCTCCTGATGGTAAAACCGAGGTTGAGCCCCCAACTAACATCCCCAGTCTGTGCTTTGGGGTCTCCACCAGGAAAACACACAACTCTGCCTCCCTTTAAAATCCCACCTGAGCTGTGCATACCCTGCAGGTTCACAGCCCATATCCTAAAGCAAGAAACACTGGGGCCTCCCTCTTCCCAGGGCTGTTTCCCAAAGCAAGTGCTGAGTGTGCCTGGGGAGGCTGTCCAGGCAGTGGTCACATTCCCAGCTGGAATACTGGGAACAGAGCAATGCAGCATCCTCAGCATAAAGCTGCAGCCTACTCAGAGAAGGCAAAATCTGGCAGGAAATTACAGGCATTCCAGGAGCAGACACGCCATTTGGAGCAGGGCCATGTCTGAGCAGCTATCAAAGCTGTCAGAAAACAGGGAAGAGTTAAATATGAGACATGAATGAGAGTCCAGAGGGAGAGGGAAAACAGAGGGAGGTTATGGGGAAAGGGAGCGCCAGACGTCAGCTGTCAGAGGGGTTCCAGTGCAGTGGAAGTGCAGTGACACAGCCAAACGGAGACTGGGAGTGGGGTGGGAAGGTCCAGTTGGGAGCCAGGAGGTGCCAGGACGAGGGTTGGCCAGGCCCATTTGTTCCCCTGGCACTTGGCCATGTTTTTAGTGACATTTGTTAGGTTTTTTCCATGAATCTCTGCGTCATTCCGTGGATGGGGAGGACTCCCCTGGTGAGAAACCAAGGAGAGGGAGCTGTCCTTAGTGGGAGGGGGCAGCAGGAATGTGTGGAGCTCTGCCCTGGGATGGATAATGAACCAGGGAAGTTTATCTGGGTTGGGAGCCAAGTGATGTGGGGGACATAATTCTAGGCGTCCACTACAGATCTCTGGGTCAGGAAGCAGAGAATGAAGCTTTCTTCAGACAGCTGGAACAAGCATTCTGTTTGCAGCCATGGTCTTCACAGGAGACCTTAATCCCTGTGGTACCAGCTGGAGGGCAGCACAGCAGGGCACAGGCAATCCTGGAAGCGTCTGGAACCCTCTGGAGACAACTTCCTAGCACTAGTGGTCAAGAAGACAAAGAGGGAAAACACTCTGAAGGATCTCATACCTGAAAATTTGGAAGAACTGGTGAGGGGTGTGAAAGATGAGGGGCAGCCATGGCTGGAGAGACCCTGGCACAGGGGAGTTGAGAGCCCTGAGAGAAGGGAGCAGAGCAAAAAGCAGGAGCACAAACCACGACTCAGGAGAGCAGACTGGCTTCTTGAGGGATCTGCTTGAAACAGTCCCACAGGATGCAGTTCTGGAGAGAAAAGGTGTCCAGGAGACATGATTCATTTTCAAGGATCAACTCCTCCACTCCACCCTGACAAGCAGGGAATCAAGCAAAGGGAGCAGGGAATTGAACAAGGAATACAAAGACACTGCATGAATGCAAATCCAGGTGTGCTGGGATGAAGTCAGGACAGCCAAAGTCCACCCAGAGCTGAGTCTGGTAGGGAGCAAGAAAGGCTTCTACAGCTTTCCCAGCAGCCACAGAGGAGATGGAGGGACTGGAGCACCTCTGTTATGGGGAAAGGCTGAGAGAGCTGGGACAGCCCAGCCTGGAGCAGAGCAGGCTTGTGAGGGACCTTGTTAATAGATATAAATAAATGAAGTTGGCTGCGAAGGGGACAGAGCCAGGGTCTTTCCAGTGGTGCCCAGCACAAGGATGAAAGGTAACAGACACCAACTGAAATACAGAAAATCCTTCCTAAACATCAGAAAAAGGCATTTTACTGTGAGGCGGCTGAACACAGGAGTGGGTTGCTCAGAGGGGCTGCAGAATCTCCATCACTGGAGCTGCTCAAAGCCCAGCTGGAGAAGACCCTGACCAACCTGCTCCCTTTGGCTGTGCTTTGGGCAGGAGTTGGACTCATGGAATCATTAAAGCTGAAAAAGCCCTATAAGATCATTGAGCCCAAGCATTACCAGAGCACTGCCAAGGATTCCACTAACCCATGTCCCCAAGTGCCACATTCACAGGGTTGTTAAAACCCTCCAGGGATGGGGACAATCCACTGTCCTGGACAGCTGTGCCACTGCCTGACCACTCTTTCTGTGAAGAAACTTTTCCTACTGAAGGCAGCTCCAGTGTTGCCTTCCAACCTCAGCAATTCTGTGGATCTTTGTTGAGTCAAGTGATTGTTTAACACCACCAGATCCATGAAGGAAGGGCTGTGGATCCTCTGTGATACAGGAAGAGGCCACACTCCTGGAGGTGTTCCCAGCTGCAGGTTCCATCCCTTCAGCTCTGCTGATCCTGGTGTGCAGGACCCCAGCTCCAGCCTCCCCTGGAGAGATGGATCTGTGTCCTGCTGCCAGCACAGACCCAGCCCTGCTGTGCTGTGAGCACCAGGTTGTGACATTCCAGCCAGGACACTCCCCCTGTTGCAGGAGCCTGCCTGTCACACGCGCAGTGGCAGTAGAATTTCCAAAGGCTCATTGTGAGGTTTTAGGCTGCCGTCAGCTGATCAACTCAGAAATTGTTTTCTCTTTCTCTTCCTGTGCTAGGGCCTGTTTTTTAGGGTTGAAAATACCCCAGAACACCCCAGGGAGGTTCAAGGGGTGTGGAGGGAGCCCAGCTCAGATCTATCACACAAGTAACTTGTGTTGGATTAAAACAGGGGAAGTGTTGGCCTGAATCATGCTCAGAGCTGGGGTGTGGAAGGGACAGGGGTGTTCTCAGCAAGGCAGGGCGGCTGAGGAACAGGGGACAGGGCCAGCAAGAAGGGAAAGGGGCTCCGATGACTCTGTGTGCACTCCCAGCTGGAGAGGTCAGACCTGGAGAGCTGCTCTGAGGCTCGGGAGTGGCCCTGGCCTGGGCAGGGAGATGGGCTAATGCTGCACTGACACAGCAAAGACACTGTGGATGGAAGTGTAAAAAACCCACAATCAAGCCTGGCCAGATGTGCCAGAGCTCCGGGCTGGGAGAAGAGGAAATGTAGAGGTAATTAAGACCCATAAAAGAACATGGAAAAAGCCAGATCCATCTTGAATAAGGGTAAAGGGGGTTAACTGCAGTCATTAAGGGGAATACTGATGAGAAAAACAGGGCACTTTGTCTTGTTTTCATTTCATTTCTGCTCATACCAGAGTTTAAATCAACATGTGTCAATGGGATCTGCTTCCCTGTTTTTCCCTTGTGTCCCACCAAGGGGGGAAACCGAGGCACAGCAATGGGTTGATGCAAACAATGCTCTTCACCTCCTGTGAACAAGGCTGTCCCCAAGGCCAAGGTGCTCAGGGGTCAGCAGAAGCAGCTCTGTTACATTTGCTCTCCTCCTCTCTCCCAACAAGGAGGGTGACACAGGGACTGGAGAAGCCCAGAGCTGCCAGACAGACCCAGCTCCTTCAGGGAAGGAGGGAAAGGGATGCCTCGTCTCTTTCCACCTCTTTGCATTGATTTGGGTTGATTTAGGATGATCCTAAATCCCTGCAGAGCCCTGCATCTGCCGACGTCCCTCCTGTGCAGACAAAGGAGCTTCTCCCAGCCCAGGATGGGGGACATCCCACTCTCCTGTTGCCCTGGGCACAGGGCTGGAAGACAGGAATAAAACCAGCATCCAGCTGTGACACCAGAGAGCAAGGAACTAGAACATCCATCCATTATTTTTAACAGCTTTACGGAGTCTCCGGGCTGTTGCTTTTCCAGTTGGTTCTCAAAGGCACCGCCTTGGGCCCTAGGCATGTGTGTAGCAGGGTTGTGAACATGGTGCTTCCAGCTTTCAGGGGTTCCCAAGTCAGAGTCCAGGCTCTCAAAACCAGGAGTTATTTTGAACAGAGCAGGCTGAGGACCTTTTTAATTCCTCTTCTCGTTTCTAAGACTGCAATTTTCAGTCACCTCAGAAGTTCAAGAGCACAAGAACTGAAGTGCCTTTTGCTAAGGGAAAGGTGAAGTTGAGTTCTCTGTTTCTGTGGAAAGGCAACAGACATCAGCTGCAGGCATGGCTCTTGCTCCTCCTTGCCTGGAGTTTCACTGCATTGACAACTGACATAGCCCTGGGTTTGAGAGGCGACATGGTGACAAATTCCCTCTCCTGTGCGAGGCCAACAGGAGCTGAGCTGGTGCCAACAAGATCCCTGCTCAGCTGCATTCCAAGAGCTGACCAAAGCAGTCCAGCAGGTCAGGCTGGAGGAATAACTCGCTTTGACAGTATCCCATCAATCTGGATAAGGAATCACAGTCTGCCCTTCATGTGGATGGTTGTGAATCACTCACCAGTTCCAGGGTAGTTTTGATGAGCCTGAGGAGCACAGGCTGTGCACAGCAACAGCTCCAATGTCAAAATCAACAACCAACAGCCTGGAATTAATGAGTTTTGCATCCTTGGGGCTCTCAAGCTCAGGGAAAAGCACTGAAGGAAACCCCCTCCTATGAGGGCTGAACAATCCAGGGTGCACTGAGAATGATAATCCATGTGCAGGGGAACTTTTATCCTTCCCCCAGTTGTGGAAGTGGCCCCCAGGGCTGGCCATGCTGCAGGGTGAGGCCAGTGGTCCCACATGGGGACAGAGACACAGGCAGACAACACTCAGGGGCCATTTTGGCTCTGCAGAGCAGCTGAGCAGTGTAAATGCCATCCCCTCTGCCTGAAGTGGGGTGAGGAAGAAGAAGCAAAGACCACATCTGGTTTGCCTTTTTTATTTTTTTTTAATTGTCTCCTAAATCAGAACCAGTCGAAGACTGCGACGTGCATTTTGCAGTGAAATGGGGTAAATTTTGCCATGTTGAAGGCAGTGCACAAAGTCACAGTGACAGGAAGTGCTCATTGAGAGGGTTGGGCTAATGAGGTGTTGTGCATTAAAATGTTTTAGAGGATGAGCTGCTCTGAAGAGCCGAGTGTTGCTTTTACTCCCTCTGCTTCCCCTGTCAGCAGGGTTGTCATCTGTAGCTGTGTTTGTGCTCATCCTCTGGTGACTGACTCCTGTGCTGCTCATGGCTCCAGGGCTGGATGCAGATTTCCCCCAGCAGCCCATGTGGAGCACCCACAGCCTCCCCTGGAGCAGCTGGGGATGGCCAGAGCCAGCATCCTGTCCCTGGGTGCCCCAGACCAGGAACCAAATCTGTGCTGGGGCTCTGGGGAGCTCCATTAGTGCTCCTCTCCCAGCAGAACCTGCTGCTCCCATGGGGAGAGGAGCCTGGGAAGCAGCTGGCAGCTCCCTCTGCTCCTGCCCAAGGAGCTGGGAGCTGGCATTCCCATTGGGAAGGGGCCTCAGCAAATGGCAGCAGGGTTAAAGCGAGCCTCCCTGTCCCCACGCTGCTCTCCAGAGCCTTTCTGTGCCCCTGCCCGGGTGTCTGGCAGGCAATTTGCAGATGCATGAGCAGGCAGAGAGCTGCCAGCACAACAGCCTTGCTGGCTCTGCATGAGGAAAACTGTCTCTGGAAAAACCAGGGCATCTCCAGCCTGCCGCTGGCCAGGAGGGGTGTGCAGCGATGCAGGTTTTGCTCTGTGTTTCAGACCCATCACCCCAGCCTGGCTCACTCCTGGGAAGCACTGCCAGCTGTGTCAGAGCCCTGACCCCTGGAAAACACCTGGTGAGACCTCATCCAGAGGGGAAACTGAGGCAGGAGTGGAGTCACTTAGCCAAGGGATGCCTTGAACCTCATATCAGTGCTCAACAACATTACGCAGATGTGGAGCTATTAGTGGTGGACCAGGCAGGGCTGCATTAATGGTTGGACACGTTTATCTTTTCCAACTTTAATGATTCCATGGTTTGATGAGTTTTGAGCTCCTTTCTTGCCCAGCTCCCCCAAAACCCAACCCCAGACACTCAGCATTAGCTACACTGTGCAGCAGTGCTCTCCTTCCTGACAGGTGAGGGGCAAGGAATCCCTGGGAGCCCTGGAAGGGAGCAAACACAATCACCAAATCCCGGCTGTTAAGATGTGGGGTTTGCTGTGTTTTCCTTCCCTCAGTCTGGAGGGATTAGCACCTGCCAGATGACAGACCTGCCAAGGCAATTCCAGACAATCCTCGAGCTAAATTCCAGCCAGGGTGATTTCGGACAGACCAGCACATCTCTGCAGCACCCTCCCAAAAAACAAACAAGGAGAGACAGGGAGAAGCTGCTCTCTAAGTGTTTCTTGCACAAAGAATGGCTCTCCACTGATGCTGCCAGACCCCCACAGCCGTGTCCCCATGTCACCCGGGAGCGGTGCCAGCGGGATGGCATTCCCACAGCTCCTCACAGCCTGCCAGGCACGCAAAGAGCAGGACCCTGCGTGGCCCCTGCCCAGGCACCCTGGCGGGACACGTGCCACAGGGCAGGATGGCTCTGGACACAGCAAAACACAACCTGGAGCTCTGGGAATGTGCTGTTTGGGATCTCTGAACATCATATTTTGGTCTCAGCTGTTACAGGGGCTCTTTTCCCAGGGATGCTGTTCCTGGCTCCAGGGCTCTCAGCAGCCTTTCCAACCTGCCTCTGCCACAGTAAGGGGTGGGGTGAAAATCAAGCTCTTCAGCAGCCTCCAGAATCATAGAATTTTGGAATGGTTTGTGTGGGAAGTGAAGATTTTCCCATTCCACCCTCTGCCATGGGCAGGGACACCTTCCGCTAGCCCAGGTGGCTCCAAGCCCTGTCCAACCTGGCCTTGGACATTTTCTGGGATCCAGAGGCAGCCACAGCTTCTCTGGGCAACCTGTGTCAGGGCCTCAGCACCCTCAGAGGGAAGAATTTCTCTCCAAAGTCCAATCTAAGCCTACTGTCTTTGAGTTTAAAGCCATTCCCCCTTGTCCCATGAAGCAGCTCCAGCCAGAATCAGGAGCACTGCAGGGAGCAGTGCAGGATGGCAGCGCTGTCACCCTGATGGACCATGCACACTCCAGGCAGGACTGGGATTCCTGCAGGGATCAGGGTGATTAGCCATGGCAGAAAGCGGGAATTGCTCCAGTTGCCAGGGGCAGACGGGAGCTGGGGTGATGCCCCATCCCACCCTGGCTCCTCTCAGAGCCCAGCTGGCACTGTCCCAGCACAACAGCACCAGCCTGGGAGGCCACACTCCTGCAGGTGCTCTGTCCCCATGCATGGGGCACGCAGAGCTGCTGGGGCTTTTCTGTGCAAGCTGAATTTGTCAGGATAGGGCACCAAAGGCTCCTCTCATGTTTCTGCACCTTGCAGCTGCTGTTGTGAAGAGGAGGAGCAGCACTTGGTGTATGGTGCTCTGCCAGGGTTGAGAGAGGCAGCCCTGGCTGTGCAAGGGCAGGTGGGAGGGAGTGGGACGCTGGGAACCATGAGCAGGGACAGGGGGGGATGCCAGCTCTGCCCATGGCTGTGCTCCTCCAGCTGCAGGATTACAGGATAACAGGATAACACCCGGGCTGGAGGGTCTTACCAACACAAGAGCAAGGCCAGTGGTCCTTGCTCCCAGCTGGGGAGTTATCCAGACACCTGCATGGAAATGAGTGTCAGTCCAAGCGGTCAGAGCCTCTGAGCCCCTTTTGGGCTGTCTGTCCCTGCTCTGAGCACTGAAGGCTGCCAGGAGCAAAGGCAGCTTTTTGAATGCTGTGGCATAGGTTAATCCTGTCTTCTCCCTTCTCCTTTCCTTTCTCCTTTCCTTGTTCCTTTCCCTTCCTTCAGCATCCACCCTTTCTAGCATCCTTACAGCCTGTGAGGTTTCCAGTGCAGACAATATTCATACAAACCCCATGCATGGCACTCAGGGCAGGCTCTGGGCTTCTCCAGGGGCTTCCAGGGATTTCCCTGCTCTCACTGACCTTGAAGCCCCTTGGCTGCAAACAAAGGCAAGATTCATTGTCTCTGTTTGACAGGGAAGGAGCCACATCTGGGTCCCCAAACTGAACCTGGCCGCAGTCTCCCACTCTGCCTCTTCATCAGTGTCGGACAAACCTGGCACACCCCAGCTGGAATTGTACCTGGTCAAAGCAAAGCAGGGACTGCAGACACTCAGATCCACCATCCAGAGCCCGTCCTTGCAGGGACCAGGCCCTCTGAGGGCCACACTAAATGCTCAGGGCTGAGAAGAGAGTTCAGGCAGGAAAGAAATCAATACATTGTCATTTTAAAAGCAAGTCACAGTGGGAGAAGCTGGCTGGGGAGGCCTCACCTCATCATTTGGGTTCTGCATGACAAGAGAGACATTGAGGGGCTGGAGTGTATCTGGAGAAGGGAGCAGAGCTGGGGAAGGGGCTGGAGAACCAGGAGCAGCTGAGAGAGCCTGGGGGGCTCAGCCTGGAGAAAAGAAGGCTCGGGGACCTTCTGGCTCTGCACAACTCCTGACAGGAGGGGACAGCCGGGGGGGGAGTCAGGCTCTGCTCCCAGGGAACAAGGGACAGGAACAGAGGAAATGGCCTCAAGTTGCGCCAAGGGAGGTTCAGGTTGAATATTAGGGAAAATTTCTTCATGCAAAGAGTGATCAGGCACTGGCACAGGCTGCCCAGGGTGGAGTCACCATCCCCGGATGTGTTAAAAAAAACATGTGAATGTAGCACGTGGGGACGTGGGTTAGAGGTGACCTTGGCAGTGCTGGGTTAAGGGTTGGACTGGATTATCTTAGAGAGTTTTCCAACCCCTGTGATTCTATGATTTATTCAGGACTTAGTCTTAAGGTGAGGTCTCACAGAGTTTCAAATGGGTCTTTGGATTGGTAGGCGGACGATGACCTCTCTCCAAGGAGCAGCACAAAACCTCTTGCCTTGCCTTGCCTTGCCTTG
>VZRM01000678.1:311488-350313 GCA_013397955.1 Grantiella picta
CGTGCCTCCCCTCCCCTTGCCCTGCCCTGCCCTGCCCTGCCCTGCCCTGCCTTGCCTTGCCTGTTCTGGGCTCTAGTCCAGGTGAGCCGGAATTGTGACACTAAACACAGTCCTTAAGTCCAAGCTTCTCCGTCCCTACCAAAGGAGAAAGGCTCTTTGTTCCGGAGGATGGAAGCTGCTAATGAAGGCTTTAATTAACATGTCTAGAGGGAGGGAGAGCACGAGTCACTCACCTCTTTCCAAAGGCCCCAGGCAGCACCAGGAGTATGGAGGGAGCTTGGGCTCCCTTTGATGTGATAATCTCATCACTTGGCAGAGATGTAAACACAGACAGAGAGGCTGAGGAAAACCAGACAGGCACGGGAAGGGCTGGAACACCAGCGCCATACTGGTTTGTTGGTCAGCATGAGGGAGGCAGCAGTGACTCACGGGCAAAGCCTGGATGCCCTTCCCGGGAGGCAGAGACCTCTCCCAGCACCTACAGCTGCTCCTCCAACCCTCACCCCCACTGTCCCCATTCCTGCCACTTTTGGACACGATGGACACAGGAGAGGACAGGATGGACACCCATCATGAGGCCTGGGAGCTGCAGAGAACCTGCCAAGAGCTTTGTGGAATTACCCAACGGGAGAGGATTGTCACCCAGGCAGGATAAACAGGACAGCATCCAACCTGGGTGCACAGGCATCCAGTGACAGTCACAGGCAGTGACTTGCAGCCCCTAGAAACCACACAAGGAAAAGCCCAGACATTTCCCATTTGGAGCCTCAGGAGAGAGGGACGTAGGACCACCATTTTCCAGAAAGTTCTGTCATTTTGAAATTCTTCCAAAGGCATACGGGTAAAAGGGGGAAAAAAAGGCACATTCATATTTTCATCCCAAAAATCATTTTGGAAGTGAGTATCCTAAAAAAGTTGGTACATTTTCTTCTGATACTTTAAAATGTTAGACCATTATATAATTCACAATAGAAAATATGCTCTTGGAATAAAAATGTGCTTGAAAGGAAGGATCTTTAAAGAACTTTTCTCAAAAGCAGAAGTCACTGACACGGACAATTCATGAAGTCTGATTTCAGTGAAACAGCTTCCAGAGAAATGTCCTGGAGGAAGGTATTCATTGTCCCTGTGTGAGATGGGCTATCTCAGCCCAAGGTGGCTTGGGGGGGTCTCCTGTGCCCTGAGTGAGGGTGAACTGCACTGTGCTCCCTGCAGCTGTACCATTCCTTCTTTTTTCCTAAAATTCTTCCCAAATCAACCATTTCTCCTTTCACAGAATGGGAGAGGCCTTTAGGTCTCATTGCAATATGAAAAACACCAGTTCATGGGGGGAGCAGTGAGAGAAGATCATAGATCATGGAATATCCTGAGCTGGAAGGACCCACACGGATCATTGAGTCCAATACCCAGCCCTGCCCAGACACCCCAACAGTCCCACCCTGTGCATCCCTGGCAGCATTGTCCAAATGCTCCCGGAGCTCTGGCAGCCTCAGGCTGTGCCCATTGCCTGGGGAGCCTGGGCAGTGCCAGCACCCTCTGGGGGAAGAACCTTTCCTGATCTCCAACCTGACCCTCCCCTGATACAGCTGCAGCTGCTCTCTTGGGTTCTGTCACTGGTCACATGGGATGATGGCTTGAGGCAAAGGGACAGCAGAGCTTGAGGTTGCTTGGCAGCAGCAGCAGCATTGGCAGCAGTGGCAGCAGTGACAGCCACAGCAGCAGCAGCGACAGCAGTCACAGCAGTGACAGCCACATCACCTGCCACAGCTCATGGTCAGCAAGCCAGCTCTGGAAAAGACAGTGGCACTGTAATTTCTCCCATGTCTTCACACAAGTGAAGAAGAAAGTTTGGACTTTCGTGACCTCCCAGTGAGGTCTGCCACATCCGTCAGGGGAGGAGGGGCAGAGGTCTGGGGGGCTCTGTACGAGGGGTGCAGTGCAGGGGAGGCGGCGGATGGGCAGAGGTTTCCTTGAGAAGATGCTGGGCGTGAGGAGCTGTCTGCCCTGGCACACTGAGGGCAGGGAGGCTGGCATGGCCCTGGCTCAGGAGGAAGGAGCACCACTGCCATGTCCCCACCCCCAGCACAGCCAGCACCAGTGGCACCCACTGCTCCAGCAACCCAGGGATTGAGGGGCCAAGGGGCAAACGCCCCAGGAGGGGAGAGTCCCCTCCTGCTCTCACCAGCCCCACAGAATGGGCAGGTTTGTTTCTCTTTATTTTCCAGGGAGATGCTGAGGGCTCGTGGCTCTTTCAGGGAATGTGTCGGGAAACGGGGAACAAGGATTCCAGCACACAGCCCCTGCTGGATATCACAGCAGCGACAGCCAGGGCTCCACTGGGCACAGGATGACTGAGGGTACTCCAGCAGGTGACCACTGGCCTGTTAAAACATAAAGGAACAGCAAAATCCTATAGCTCCCCACCCCAAACCTCAGTTCCAGAGTGTTTTAAAGGCTTAGAGACAGCAGAAAGGAGAAAAACAGCCTGACACTGTGATCCTTTTCAAAATTCTATCATATCCCTGGGTATTAAAAAATGTTTTACCATCCCTGGAAGTGTTCACCAAACCCTGGAAGTGGTCAAAAGGTATGTGGATGGGGACTTGGAGACATGGTTCAGTGGCAAACATAGCAGTGCTGGTTTAATGGTAGGACTTGACTGTCTCAGAGGTCTTTCCAAACTGAATGATTCCGTGATTCTATATTTGAGTCAATTACATTTTCACTCTTTCCCCTGACGTCTGACTCAGAATTTGAGAAAATGTAATGCTGGCACCACTGGAGAAGAAATATGATGTGAAGATAATTTTAGGTTCCAAAGGAGCTGCTTCGAATGGCTGTGATTTTGCTTTCAGCCAGTGCAAAAAGCCGGACCAACACCTTTTGTTAAATAATGCACCTGGGATAACACCTGGGCTGCAGGGAGAGGGCTGGCACAGAGCCCTGCCCCCTTAAACCCTGCTCAAGTGCTATTGAGTGGCTTCCAGGGGATTACAAGCCGGGAGTGGGCTTTGTCCTGGCTCCCGCACAGCCCAAGATGTCATTATTCTCCAGGAGAGCCGCTCTGCAGATGGAGCTTTGTGTTATTCCATGCAAATAATCTCCATCAGGAAGTACCTGCTGCTCATAGCACTGAATCGAACCTTCGACTGATGGTCACGGCCATTATCTGAGACACCTGAAATATGGCAAAAAGGGGAAGAAATAGAGGAGCCAGAGGGCAGGATGGCTTGGCATGGAAGTGTCCCTGGCTGTCAGCTCTCTTCCTCCATTAGCCGAGACCCTGGAGCCCAGCGCTGACGGCGGTTGTCACACCTTGTCAGGTGGCACCAGGAATGCTGTGGCTGCATGTCCTGCCCACTGTTACACCTGCCAGGCTCCCCCAACAGGATTTAAACGTGGCATTAACTTGCATCTTCCCGCAGGATCAGCCCCCAATCCACCTTACTTAGAATTCAACGTGAGGAAACAAATCAGTGTCGATGTGACATCTCGGGTTTTGTTTCCCCCCTAACAGCGCTGACAGTGCTCCTGGAGGGGAACATTCAGCTGCTGCCAGCAGTCCCCGGGGAGGGCAGGTTTAGCAGCAGGGTCGTGCTGATGTTGGCAGGTGAAACAGCTCCCATCATCCAGCTGCCTCGGGGAAAGCCAAAGCTGGCTCTCAGCGCCGGCCGTGGCGGTGAAATGAGAGCAGCTGTGAGCAGGGTGTGTGTGCCAGGGGTGGGGAGATCCCACCAGGACCCGCTGCCATCCCAGTGCAGAGTGCTGGGCATCTGTTCTGGTTTTTCCTCCAAACATTTGGAGATGTGGCTCCAAAACCCTCTAGGGATGCCCACACCTACACTGCAAACACCTCCCACCACTGCTGGGCCCCCGGGCAGCCCCGGCCCTGCCCTGGTGCGGGGAGGGCAGGGGGGAGACAGGCTGTGTCCTGGGGCTCTGGGGACCAGAGCCAGCAGCCAGGACAGCCCATGGCCACCTTTCTCCTGGATATTCCCCAGCCCATGGCCACCTTGTTCCTGGATGTCACCCACTCCTGCTCACCTCTGCATGGGCAGCACAGCCCACTGCCCTCCGTGGGAGGAGATGGGTGGTCTCTCCACAAAGCAGTTCCCAGGGGCTGGGAGCAGCCCAGGACCTGATTATGGGATGTGGAATGAGCTGAGACTTCTGCTCCCCATCACAGCATCCCCCTGGCACAGCCTCCCAGGGGGCCACAGCTTCCCTTGCCACGGCCCAGCTCTGCCAGTGGCCACGAGTCCCCATGCCCAGTGTCACGCTGTGACAGCCTCCTGTGCCTGATGCCAGCACACCCACACAGCACTGTCCTTTCCGTCAGCTCTTCTCCATCAGCTCCTCTCCTGTGCACCCTGCAAAGGACAGCAAAACCCCAAAGAGCTGGAGGAAAGGGCTGGAGGGCCAGGCTGCAATACCATGGCCATTCCCAGGGATCCACAACATGGACTGAGTTGTCACAAGGGCCCCCTTGAGATCTGTCTGAGCACTGGGGTCACAGAGCTGCCTGGGCATGGATGGGACATGGGGCCATGTCTCAGTGCCATTAGGAAGGCAGAGTTCAAGGGGAGGTAAAGGGTGCAATAAGGAAAATGGGGTTAACCTCCTCAATTCGTGATATAATGTATTAAAAATACATCTATTTCTGATGAGGACTCTGCCCATAGGGATATTTGCTGTGATTTACATGCAATCCCAAAAGCCGTGGTGAGATGAGATGCAGTGCCTTTGTCTCACACTCATTCAGCAGCCCCTGAGCTGAAGAGAATGGACTGTTGAAGGGGTTGGGGAGTGCTCCAGTTTTTTAAGGAAAGTTTCTGAGCTACTTAAACCTTGGCCAGCTGGAAGGGCTCACCCAAACAGGGTGATCTCCTGCAGCTTAGGTGTGATGAGGAGCAGCTGAGGGAGCTGTGGGGGGCTCAGCCTGGAGAAAAGGAGGCTCAGGGGCTGTAGTGGTTTTGATTGGCCCAAAACATGAGTAAAGTATTTTTGACATCTGGGAGAGATTTGGACCCCTTAGAAGCTGTTGTGGTAGGCCTGGAGAGGTGTCTGAGGGGTGGGGAGCGGCACAAAGATGGCTCCCGTGTGTCCTGAATGTAAGTTCTGGAAGTTTTACATCAAGTCCAGCAGAGCCAATCTCTGATGGCTCTGAAGGTGATGGACATGCTGCCGGCCAAGTTTGGGCCAATTGGAGGTGTTGGTTACGCCTCTGTGAAAACATATTTAAGAAAAATTCAAAACAAGGTAGATGCACACTTCTTTCACTTCTTTGTAGTTGGAGCAGGAGGAGGTGGAGGTGCAAATATGTAGAGGGAAAACAGCATGGATGACGCCAAGGTCAGTGAAGACGGTGGGGGAGGAGGTGCCGGAGCTGAAATTCTCTGCTAGCCACGGTGAAGGCCATGGGGGCAGGAGGTCCCCCTGCAGCCCATGGAGTCCACAGGAGTGCAGAAACCAACCCACAGCCCACTCCAGAGGAGCAGGTGGATGCCTGGAAAAGACTGTGAACCAGTAGGAGTCTCATCTAAGAGTTAAAACTGCAAAAGGCCTTGACTGAGAGAGAAAGGCCTTTTCCTTGCTCCTGGGATGGAAGCAGCCTGGCCTCGGCTCGGCAGAATCTGCACAGCACCCTATGGACAAAAGGACTCACGTTGCAGCAGAATTCGGGCGGGATGTTGCTCGTGAAATTGGACCCACACCAAAGATGTCCCCAGAGGACTGTCTCTCGTGGGAAGGACTCCTGGCTAAGTAGAGAAACCCCTCTCCCTGATTGGTCTGACCAGAGAACCCCTCAACCTGCCCCCTGTCTGTGTTGCTAGTTTGGAAAGAGGGAAGAGGGGTGAGTGCAGAGACTGCTTCTTTAGAGGGTGGGGGTGAGAGCAGAAAAACTGTCTGGACAGAGAGAGAAACAAGTAGAGATAAAGAGTATTTGTAGTAGAAGAATCGTGGTGATAAATAGATTTATGAACCTGCTCTGTGGACTGAGAAAAGACCCTACACCCTGCCTTCCTACCCAAGCTTATTGATTATAAAAGAGGAAAGGGGGTGAATACTATAGGTTCGTAAGAGGGAGGGGCGGAGTGAACAAAATAACGTATGAAAAGTTTATTTTTACCTTGCATTTTATCCTCCAACTCTGTTAGGTAATGAAATCACTTTTTGCAACTTTAAGTTGGAGCCTGCTTGCCCTTTTTCTTTTTCTGTGCATCCTCGTACCAACCAGTGTCCTATGTCATTTGACTCACGAGATTGGTGTGTATTTTTATAGGGTTTTTTTTCTGTAGCAAGAGAGAGTCGAGGTGCCTGGCGTTGAGTCAGGGTCAAACCATGATGGGGCACCTTATTGCTCTCTACAATTCTCTGTGACAGGAAGGTGCAGCCAGGTGGGGGTCAGGCTCTGCTCCCAGGGAACAGGGGACAGGAAGAGAGGAAATGGCCTCAAGTTCTGCTGGGGGTTTGTTAGATTGGATATTTTGGAAAAATTCTTAATTGAAAGGATGATCAGACATTGGAACAAACTGTGGAGTTAGCATCCCTGGAAATACTCAGAAAATACCTCTATGTGGCACCCGGGCACATGGTTTAGTGATGGCCTTAGCAGTGCTTGTTTAAGGTTTGGACTGGATGACCTTAGAGGGCTTTTCCAACCCAAATGATTCTGTGAGAAGGAAAGAAGTACACAACAGACCCCCAAGAGCATCTCTCTGTGGGGCATTGAAACAAGCAGTGACCACCTGCAGCAACAACTGGACAACACTCTCAGGCACAGGGAGGGATTGTTGGGGTGTCTGTGCAGGGCCAGGAGTTGGATTTGATGACCCATGTGGGTCTCTTCCAGCTCAGGATATTCCATGATTCTCTGAGCTGCCTCACCCCAGCACCATTCCTGCACAGACCCCTTGGGATGGGAGCTCAATGGCCATGATGCTGCTGTGGCTGCTGGGCGTGAATGGCAGGGACACCTCAGGGCCACCTCCCCGAGCAGGCAGGGAGTCTCTCTCACCCTGGGCAGCAGCTGCAGCCCATAAACCCCTCAACCCTTATTTTGTGTTTAGGACAAAAGCCATCAACAAAGTCCTAATTAAAAAACAACCACCAAGCAAAAAGCACAGCTAATTGCTTTTTGACTGCAGAACAAAAGCCGCTCATCTGCCTAATTACACTGTGAAAATGAGAAGAATTTAAACAGGAATTATAAGTAATCACAGAAGCAAAGAGAGGAGTGAATGCCTATGGAAACCTGGATGCAGGGCTGAGCACAAAGAAGGCAGCAGCTAGAAGAGGGGGACGACAAGGAAAGTATTTAAGGCTCATTATATTGAGCTAATTGTCTACTCCTCAAGTATCTGCCGGCTCAGGCACTCCAAGCATCCTGTGCATCCTGGTGAATCGAAGCTTCCCAGTACACCAGAGGAGTCCTACAGGTCAAAATCATCGTCTCTGGCAGGTGGGGAAATGCAGGAGTCACTCTCCCACCGAGGCCACCAGCCCTCCAGTGTTGTCCCCACTAGGGGAAAAACACACCTCTCCCACCTCCTCTGAATCACAGCTGGGTGCTCCACAGGGTGGAAGACTATGCAAGGTCTCCTGAGAGAAGAGCTTCCCTATGGATGGATGCTGAAGGCTCTCTGTGGCATCTGCAAAGGTCAGGTTCACAGAATATCCTGAGCTGGAAGGGATCCACATCAAGTCCAGCTCTTGGTCCTGCACAGGACACCCCAATAATCCCACCATGTGCCTGAGAATGTTTCCAAAATGGTCCTAGAGGTCTGGCAGGTTCCTGTCTGGGCAATGGGATGCAGAGCCCCAAGGAGAATCTGAGCCCTGTGCTCAGCTCCACCCAAGCTCAGGGCTGTGCAGTGGCCCACCAGGGTGAGGTGAGGGGCCTGTCTCTGAGACAGGAGGGTAGGGGAAGGAAAAAGTAATTTTGTTCTGAGAATAATCAGTGAGGCAGAAAGGAGGTGGGGAAACAGGAGGAGGAAATCAGGTTACATGGAAAATGTCAGGGTCCTCAATGGAAAAGCAAGTCCTGTGCTCCCAAGGCCTGCTTGGAGACAGTGGTCAGGAAAGGTGGAAACAGTCAAATTAATGTTTCCCTAGAGGTAATTAACGTGCAGAGCTCCCTGTGGAGGAGGGAGGTCCTTGCATCAAGTACCAGCATGACTCCCTGTCATCCCAAGGCCCTGGACTCCACTAGGACAGATGGGTACCAGGAGAGCAGGGACACAAAGGACAAGCTTGGGCAGGAGGTTTTGCTTTCTGGTGGTGGAAGCACCGGAGTCTGACAGCCCGTGGCACAGGCAGGAGGAGCCTTTGCACGAGCCACCCTGGCTCAGTCACCTCTTCCACTGCACCTCTGGATGCAGCTCCTACAGCTCCAGAGGGGCACAGAAGAGCTGGGTCAGGAAGGGCTCACAGGAAACCTGCCCTTTGGGCTGAACCCCTGCTCAGGTCCGAGCCAGCCCCAGATCCAGCATTAGCCACAACATTTAATCCTGTTATTCCTGCCTGCAGTGGAGGCCAGGAGAGCCTCTCCCTCTGAAACATGTGTGAATCAATAGTTCATTTCTTATCAGAGGGACTGGGGAGAGAGGGAGCGGCAGCAGGAGGAAATCAAAGCAGTTGGAAATTACACAGCCACAAGCTGATGTCTGAGCCAGTGCCGCAGCAGCAGCTGCAGGTCAGAGCAGCCCAGGCTCTGCCACATCACTGTCAGATTTGGAGGTGCTGAGAGACGTGGAAGCCAAAAGCCTTTTGTCACCAGGGTTTGTCAGCACAGCTTTATGTTCCAGGTGACCAGTGAACTGTGAGTTCTGGTTTTGCCCCACGTTGGAGACACCACCTGAGGCCACCAAGCCACCAGGGACAGACTCTGCCAGGAGCCCAGACACAGCCTGGCATTCTGCACCCAGTGAGGAATCACAGAATCCCAGAATGGTTTGGGTTGGAAGGACATTACAGACCATCTAGTGCCCCTCCTCTCCCCCCCCACCACCATGGGCAGGGACACCTTCCACTGTCCCAGGTTGCTCCAAGCCCTGTCCAACCTGGCCTGGGACACTGCCAGGGATGGGGCAGCCTCAGCTTCTCTGGGCACCCTCTGCTCTATGCCTCCCCACCCTCACAAGGATGATTTTCTTCCTACCATCTGATCTAAATCTCTCCTCTTTTACTTTAAAACCCTTTCTTCCTATCACAATCTATCTGTGTTAAAAAATCTCCCTGGTGCAGGACAATGCATCTCATCCCCATCCTCATGCCATTCCATGCCTTTCTGTATTTCTCCCATCCTGTAGCTCCAGCCCTAAAGCCCCACGGGTGCTCAGACATGGCTTCAGTGCTGCCAAGGTGCCCTTTGCTCCAGGCAGGTCTTTTCCCAACGGTAATGATCCCTTTTGCAGACAAATCCTCACAGGTTTCCAAAACAAAGGAATTGCTTGAAGATGTCCCAGAACCAAAAATAGTGAGAGGGAATTTGCCAGTCTGTGATTAAACCTTTTTCAGTGCTAAAAGCAGCATCCCAAGATCTGGGATGATGGCATTATCCAGCCTTGAAATCCGGATTTGCAGCATGCTGGCAAACAGCCAGCAGAACCAGGGGATGCCCTTCCAAGGGCTGTACCCATCAGGTGGCCAAGGAGGTCCCTGTGCCTGCTGACACACCCCAGCCCCATACGGGGGTCGCTCCAGTGCCACTCCAGGCCCAGCGTCCAGCCTGTCCCACCAGCAGCTGTGTTTGACTCCTGGAGGAAAGTTCTGACCACTATCTGCCCAATTGGCCAATCCAATAAGCTACAAACCCCTTTGTGCAGAGAATCACAGAATCATTAAGGCTTTAAGACAGTCAAGTCCAACCATTAGCCCAGTGCTGCCCAGACCACCGCTAACCTATGTCCCCAAGTGTCACATCCACACACCTTTGGGACACTTCCAGGGATGATGACTCCACCACTGCCCTGGGCAGCCTGTGCCAGTGCCAGACTTCCCTTTCAGTCAGTGGCAGCTTTTGGAAATCCTGACCTATCTGGCTATGCCCAGATACCTCTGAGATGGCCAAAAGTAAGAAAGACTTGAGGGCAATCATGTCTGAACCATCTGCCTCTCCCAAAATTCCACACAGGGCTTTATTTGCTTTCAATCCTCAGCAGAAGGCAGATGCTCTGCACAAAGGACCTGGAGAAGAATGACCAAGATAAGCCCATGAAGCTTAACTGAGCTCAAATTCACATCTTCCCTCTCCCCCAGGCTTGATGTGGCTCTGAACACAGGAGAACCACATCTGGGATTGTCTCAAGGGAAAGTGAAATGCTGGAGGGCAGGAGGGGTGCCCATGAGAACAATGTGTATTTTTCCCTTGAAGAGGTTTTTTTCTGCAGAGGAAAGCAATACATCCGGTCAAAATAGAAGTGAGAATAACAGCAGCCAGGCTGTGGTCAGCCCTCTCTGAGTCCCTCTGACACCCTGGATACCACTCAGCACCTCTGCTGGAGGATCACTGCTGGCTGCAGTTCTCCTATGTGGGAGATGGAGATGGAAAAGCCTTGTGTCCCTTGCTGCTGGAACACAGCATCCACGTGGAGATGCTTCTCACAGGAAGCCTGGTCCAGCTGTGGCAGCTGCAATCCCATCTCTGGGCAAAGAGGCTCGGACCCAGGAGAGCCGGAATCCCAAAGGTCAGAGAAGTTGGGAGTGGGGCAGTGGGGGAGCCTGGGGGGCCAGAGGAGCCAGCAGGGCTGGGAGAGTAAGGATGGGGCAGCTCAGGGCTCTGGCAGGGGGGGTCACCATTAAGACTCATCCATCCTAACCTGTCCCGTCTTCCTGCTGCCCCAAACACCAGGATACGTGTTTACCTTGGGCAGCAGCAATGCTACTCCTTATATTCCTTGGAAATGTTCTTCTGCCTCAGCAAACCAGCCCTGGCTTACGTAAGAGACCTCAGGGATATTTGCAGGAGGCAGAGGCACTCGAGCAGGCAGGAGGTGTGTTTTGTAACACTGCACACTCTGCAGGGAGCTGGGGATGCAGCGAGGGAGCTGCTGCCAAGCCAGAGCTACAGCCCCACTGCTGCCGTGGCACTTCCAGATCCTTTTCTTCAGGGAGAATACTAAGGAACAAGGGATGGAATCCTCCTTGCCAGCTTGTAGCTATACAGGATGGCTCTGACAGGGGAGAGCCTGGCAGCAAGAGCACAGAGGCTGTCACAACCCCGAAACCTCAGGGTCTGTCTGACACCTGGCAGGAGCATTTATCCACAGCTCGTGGAGCTCAGGAGCCAGAGCCAGAAGGGAATTGCCAGTATCAACCCTCCTTGTTCACGCATTTTTATTCAGCACAGCATCTCCTTCCTTATCCCTTCCCTCAGCTATCCCTGCTGCCAAACTTCCCACATGTTCCAGGCAGCACTGTGGCTGCTGGGTTGGAGGCACCTTCCCAGAAGAATCACAGAAGATTCATAGAAGAATCACAGAATCCTAGAATGGTTCAGCTTGAAAGCAACCTTACAGAACATTCCACCCCCATACCATGGGCAGGGACAACTTCACCAGACCAGTCTGCTTCCAGCCCTGTCCAGCCTAGCCTTGGACACTTCCAGGGATCCAGGGGCAGCCACAGCTTCTCTGGGCACCCTGTGCCAGGGCCTCCCCATCCTCACAGGGGAAAACTCCTTCCCAATATCCCATCTAACCCTGCCCTCTGGCAGTGGGAAGCCATTCCCCATTGTGCTGTCACTCCACACCCTTGTCCCAAGTCCCTCTTCCACTCTCCTGGAGTCCCTTTAGGCCCTGGAAGGGCTCTGAGGCCTCCACAGAGCCTTCTCTTGTTCAGGCTGAACAGTGCTAATTCTTTCAGCCTCCAGAACCCTGTAGCACTTGTGCTCACCATGACCACACCTGCAGCTGTGACTGGGGAGCTCAAGGGAGCAGCTCAAACCTGCCTGGTTTATTAAACAACTCAAATAAAATCTTTACCATGTTTCATTTGACCCGGATGCAGAAAGCTTGGAAGAAGCTCGAGGTTCCAAAGGCTTCAGATCTGGGAGTGGTAAAGCTGGAGTGTTTCATGGTTATGGGACTGGTTACATTGCTCGTAGGATGCTGATGGATTCCAGCACGCAGGTCAGCTAGGATCAACCTCAGTTGATGTGTGTAGGCCTCTTGTCTGACCTTATTCTAGCCAAACCATCAGGAATCAAATCAGCCCCATCCCTGGGAGTGTCCAAGGCCAGGTTGGACAGAACTTGGAGCAACCTGGGATAGTGGAAGGTATCCCTGCCCATGGCAGGGAGTGGAATGAGATCAGCTTTACAGTCTCTCCAACCCGAATCATTCTGTGATTCCATGAATCCTGGACACTTTGGCATCAGGCTGGCCCAGGACTCTTACCAGGGAGATGCTGGGAACTTTGAAAACTGGGCCTGTGATCCTTCTGGGCCTGGTGAAGCATTTGTACCACAGGGTTGCATCTGTGCAGCTCTCTCTTGCTCTGATGCTCCGTGGTGACACACTGGGACCAAGTCATGAAACAAACCATGAGCTGAGCTGGGAACCTGGGCTTGTGCTGGACCATTGCATTGGTAAATCCTGCCCCCCACCAGCTTTACTCTGGCGTTAAAGAAAATGACAGACATGTAGTGGAAAAGAAGGACTTCTCAAGCAGTGGATGCAAAATAGGTTGTTGCAGGGTTATGGACATCTTAGAGGTCAAAGCATCCCCCTCTTACACTGACAGAGGATAAAAAATATCCAGGTCAGCCTTCAGCAAACCCGTTTCCCAGCCCCTGTGGTTAATGGGCTCCAGAAGGCTGGAATGTGAAATGTTTGGAGCCTGCAGCTCTGCCCAAGGGCTGTGAGTTGGGTGCTGTGGGCTGCAGCCAGGCTGCTCCAGGCACATTGCTCTGCACTCCCTGTAATTCAGGAGTCAACAGGGAGCTGGTGCTGGCAGGTGGAGGCAGTTTGCTCTTGTGTATGGGATCACTGAATTTCAGGGCTATATAAAAACAGGACTCGCAGCCAGGATAAGGCAACAGCTTGGTGGATCACTCACCTGGATGAGTCAGTGTGATCTCCCAGCAGAGCGAAAGGAAGATTCAATTTCTGCGTCTCTTCCAAACACTGCTCTTTCTGCACATCCCAGGCCAGCTTGGAAACTCCTGTGCTTTTTAGGAGGCCTGTGGCAGTCATTGAGCAAGAAATCCTGCAGTAGCAACTACCTGAACTCCCTGGAAGAGATGCTTGCACCAAGCCCTGCAGCACTTCACCCTGTCCAAGTCCTTCCCACCCTCTCCTGCTCCTGGGATCCCCCTCACAGCATCCCACTGCAGCCTGGGGTTTATTGTGTTTGCATCCGCCTCTTTGCATTATAGATTTGGCCTTTGTCTTTGTTATTTGTGTCTCCAATTCTTCCCCTACCAAGTACATCAGTCGCTATGGAAACGATTATTTCCTCGGGATGAGTAATCTTCGTGACAGCCCCGAAAACAGCAAAAAGTCAGTACATACGCTGCACCTTCTACTTAATTCAGCGAGTTGTTAATTAGTTCTTCCCTTCAAAGGGATCAAAATCTCTGCCACCAATGATCTGCAGGGAAAAAGAAGGAGTTTTGACTGGCTGCTTTGATCATTTTGTGCTAACTTGGCATGAATCGGAGAAACCCACCAGGCAGTTGCTGGAGCAGTAACCACCATCCAGTCCCTCCGTGTAGGAGGACCAGAGGATGTCAGCTGGATGTAGGAAGCTCCCGGTAACTCACAGAATCAGTGCCTGAACCACTGAGCAAAGCAGAAATCCCGGTGGAGTCTCAGCACTAGGGAGCTGACAAAGTCCTTGCACCACAGCTAGGGGTGCAGGATCCCCCCGCCAGTGTCCCCAGGTGGGCAAAAGACCAGTGGCACCTGGCTATGGAGTGGCCAGAAGTGCCAGGGCAGTAGTGCGTGTCCCCTGTGGTGGGCACTGCTCAGGTCACACCTCAAACCCTGTGTCCAGTTCTGGGCCTCTCAAGGCAAGAAAGACATTGAGGGGCTGGAGTGTGTCCAGGGAAGGGAGAAGAGCTGGGGAAGGGGCTGGAGCACCAGGAGCAGCTGAGAGAGCTGGGGGGCTCAGCTTGGAGAAAAGGAGTCTCCGGGGGCTACACTCTCACTTTACACCTCCCTGACAGGAAGGTGCAGCCAGGTGAGGCTCTGCTCCCAGAGAACAAGGGACAGGATGAGAGGAAATGGCCTCAACTTGTGCCAGAGGAAGGTTTAAATTGGAGATTGGGAACAATTTCTTCAAAGAAACGGTGGTCAGGCACTGGCACAGGCTGCCCAGGGCAGTGGTGGGGTCACCATCCCTGATGACATCAAAAGCTGTGCAGATGTGGCCCTTGGGGACATGGGTTAGTGGTGGCCTTGGCAGTGCTGTGGGAATGGTTGGACTCAATGATCTGAGAGGGCTTTTCTGACCTTTAGGATTCTATGAGATAAAAAGAACTCCGTAGCAGGGCCCCATGAGCATCTCCACAGGGCACCACAGCCAGCAGTGATGGTTGGCAGCAGGGACAGCGCTGGCTCTGCTGGGTCCATCTGCAGTATCCCAAAGCTTTTCCAAGGCTTTACATTAATGAGAAATGATGAAACACCTCAGGCTCTCACAGGGTGTCTGATAGCACACCCAGGGCTGGCCCCCTGTGCCGGGATGCAGCCCAGCCCCCTGAGGCTCCCAAGTGCAGCCAACTGTTCCTCACTCAGGGCTGAGGGGTGAGGTGGTGACCTGCCCCTAACTACTGCAAAACTCAGTGGGAATTGTACCTTAACTAAGTTCTAGAAGGATCCACGGATTAGATGCAAAGAGGAGCCTGATCCAGGCATCTCCTCCTAAGTCCCTGAGGAAGAGGCTCAGGTGAGGATGTTCCAGAGGAGAGCCTGGCTGGCTCCTCAAGGACTGCTGGATGAGAGATGCAGCTGAGCATTGCTGGGCCTCTGGTAAGAGCTGATGGCACAAGGCCAGGCTCACACCAGCAACCACAAAAGCTTTTTGGTGTGGAAATGAACAGGCAAAAAGAAGACTGGGAAAACGACCGCAATCCCAAACCACTCCAAAAGAATTTGACGTCTCCAGTGACCCATCCACAGGAATAAACCCAGGGAAATCCCCTGATAGTGATCAGCCTGGCTCTGCAGGCTACACTACTGATGACCAAATGTGTGAATGGGATGGGACAGACTGAGCTGTTGGTTTCTTTCTCTTTGTCTCTACACAAGGAAAATGTACTGCAGCTCAAAAAATGATCCAGCAATGAATCCTTTCTAGTCTCCTGCTCTCTGCATTTGGCCTCATCCCAGCAGTGATTGGTACTAACATTTCTGAGGGTTGGGAGCAGCACCACACTCCCTGCCACCTTCCCTGGGAGCACATCCTGCCCCAGCACCCCACACTCCTGGTCCATCCACTTGGCTGCAAAGGCAGCCACTGCTGCCAGAACCTGCAGGACCCTGGGCTGCTACCTCGGGGGTCTTTCTTCCCAACCTGTGGAGAGCTCATGGGATGGTGGGGAGCTGCCTACAGCCCAGCACTGCAGTTGGGGACTGCTGGGTCCCAGGGGTGGCAGCTTGTGGGGTGTCAGGTAGGTGCTCATCCCTGAGTCACTGCACTCAGACAGGGGCAGCCAAACAATCTGTTTTCCATTCCCCCCAGCACTGCAGCATTATTAAAAGGTGCTGATGTCTCCAGATCGATCACCAGGAGCAGGGAAGGTCACGTGCAGACAGGCTGATTGCTTCTTCACGTTGCTGAGCAAGGCATTTTGCACATCAAGTGTCACTTTCGGGCTGAACTTCACCCCTGTGCACACCTCAGGGATCTCTAGTCCCAGAGAGGACACATGGCACAGGGGGCCAGGCCAGGCTCGGAGTCACATTCCCAGAGCTCTTCCTGTGTAGGAGAGCAGGGAGGAGATGCAGAGATCCCGCTCCAGGACTGCCTAAACAAAACAGCTCTTCTCCCCCACCATCCCCACAAGCAACTTGATGTGTTTCCAGATTTAACACCACCACTTCTCACCCTGCTTTTCTCCCTACATATCTGTATCCCCTGGCTGTATCCACCGGTTTTGTGGATTTTGTGCAGGGACTGTAAGCCAGGCCTGCATTAAGGCACAGCCTAGGGCAAACTTAGGTGCATCCTGGGAGGTTGGAATTGCTGTAAGGACTTGAAGGATCGGATTCAGCTGGCCAAGTTGCTCCTAAATCTCAAGGCTTCATTCCCAAAGTGGAAAACAGGCCACTGGAGCAGCTTTTGGAAGTGGCTGGTGAGGCAATTCCTGGCTCCTTTATAAGGTCATGCCTGCCCCTGGTACTCCAGCCTTCCGTGGGGCTCCCCTGGTCATCACCCTGGCACTGCCCCTACTGAGAGGGCTGGGAATGTCTTGCTCCAGGCTCAGCCCAGCTCCCTGTTGGAGCAGCAAGAGATGCAGGAGGCAGTGGGAAATCCCTGCCCATCGCCCACATTTATAACAGATGGTGAGGTCACCACAGTGACACAAGAGTCTTTCAAAGTCCTCTATGCCATTTCATGGAAAATCTCAGATCCACCCCCCATCCCAGTGAAAACCCACTGATCTGCTGCCTGTGGTCATCCTTCTGCACTGCTGTGCGACCCCCCAGGTGCCAGGAAAGCAGCCAGATCCTATGTCCTTGCACCACGTGGCAAACAGTACAGCCATGGGTTTAATTTTTCTGTGGATCTATTTCAGGTTATACTGTAAAAAGAAAATAAAAGTTGGCTATTTAAATGACATCCAGACAATCTTCCTATTAAATCAAACATTATTCCATCTGTGTTTGTACTAAGTGAAAACTAAACAATTCTTATAAACAGGCTTGTCAGCAAGTCATGGGAAAAGGGGAAAATTAAGCCATGAGTGCAAACCTCTTCTTAATACGAGCATCTGTAATGCCCTCGAAATAGAAGGAAAATAAAAAGCAACTCAGTAAAATCAGGGAAGAAGCAAATTAACAAACTACTCTTAGAGTACAGTAGTTTTTCTTTCTTGAAAAAACCCACAAACAGGTTGATCTGCTCTGTGTCATTTAAAAGGTACAAAACCGTTCTCCTTTCAGCATCTTCCACCCCAGGCCCCGTAAGCTCAGCCCAAAGGACAGCCCAGGTGCACCAGCTATTACCTGCACAGAGTCATTCTTCCATTCAGTTATGTGTGCCGTTAAATCTCTCTCTCACACATGGCACAGCCCAGAGATGTTCTGCTGGATTTACCAGGTTAATTCTGAAGTCTGGTCACATAAAGCTGTGGCAGAGAAAAATAAACTCAACACATCTTAATTCAAAGCCCGAAGACACAACTTTCGTGGAAAGCAGTTTGCACTGCTGAGAATAAATCTCTATCTCTGCTCATGTATAAAGATCTAAGAATAAATTATTTGATAATGTTTATCCTTGTTTGGAGGTCTTATATCATTCATTACATGCTCAGGATAAGCAGCTGAGCTCTGAGCTACTCTCCTGACTGGACAGGAATGCTCTGAGGACCCTCCAGGGTGGATGAATTACTCTTCCCCTCCCTGGGCAGTGAAGGGTCATTGCCTACAAGCCATTGCCCATGTGTCAGATCCTCCATGCGTCCCCCAGCACTGTCCCAAAGGGACATCACCTCATCCACCACCGTCACAGCTCCTGACAACTTCTCCCCACACCTCTGCTCTGCTCACCAGACGCTGCAGAGCTGAGGCTCCTCCAGAGCCTCTGGCAGCAGGGTTCCACCCTTCTGCTTGGCTGCATTGTGGTGCTCCAGCTGAAATCCTTGCTGGCATTCCAAGGAGAGCCTCCTACCCACCAGGCTGGCACAGCTTTCAGAGCCAAGGGCCTGAGCAGAGCTTCCACATCCCCCCAGCTCCATGACCCAGCAGTGCTGGGTTAATGGGTGGCTTTAATGATCTGACGGTCTTTTCCAAGCTAATGGCTCTGTGGTTCCCTGGACTTATGCACCAGCAGGTCAGGAGTTCTGCTGCCAAGCCTTAACCCTCAAGTTCATCGTAGAAACATTTTATTCCAGCTCCCACTGTTGCAAACTCTGCCCCTTCCCCGTGGTTGGGAAGGAACACTGACAGGCTGCTTCAGAGAGATCAGCTCTTTGATCTCCTCCCAGAGAGGAGATCAGCTCTTCGGATTTCCACCCGTAAGGGTTTAGGTGTTATTAATACTGTTGGGAATGACATTTTTAATGCTAAATCAGTTTCAGCTTTAACCAAGGAGGCCAAGTATCGTGGGCAGCACAGTGAAGAACTCACAGGAAGGATTCAACGAAATTAAGGAGGTTTTTTTTTAAAAAATAAATAAATCTGTGATTAATCTCCTTAAAGAGCATTTTCAGGGATGTCAGTTTAATGACTCAGCACTTCTGCTGCAATGTCACAAAGTCCCTCCACTCATCCAGCTCCCAGAGTCCAGGGAATTTCTGGCTTTTATTCAGAGTCAAAAGTGCTGGACCCCAGCAGAAGGCAAATAGCTGGGAAAGGGAATAGAAGTCCCCCAGGAAGGCATGCAAAGGGTCTCAGCAAATCACCATCTTCAGACCAGATGGTGGTTTTGGGGTCCCATCCCCATCCACCTGTACCAGGCTTTCCCCATCCCAAGATCCCCCAACACTGGCACCAGAGGGCTGGCAGAGTGGAGCACCCAGGGACAGGGACAGGGACAGGGGCAGGGACAGGGACAGGGACAGGGACAGGGACAGGGACAGGGACAGGGACAGGGACAGGGACAGGGACAGGGACAGGGACAGGAAGGGCTGGGTGTGGGCAGACCCTGCGGGGGCCAGGCACTGATGGTCATCCTGGCCACTGGTCTGGCAGACATCAGGGATGGGCAGTGAGTGCTGCTCAGGACTGCTGCGCTGCCCAAAGGCCACCCCATGGAGACAAATTTCAGCCAGGCCTGACAGAGCAGATGGACAGAGGCTGGGAAGCAGATGGAGAGAAGGAAATTTGGAGCTGAATTGAAAGGCCCCGAAGTGCCTCATTAGGAAAACACACATCCGGACACAGGCAGAGCAGCCTGCAAAGGTGGGGAGGACAGGATGTGAGAGGAGCTAGCAGGCATAGCCTGCTTCTGTCACCTGTGGGGTCGAAGAACAGCCAGAGCTCGCAAGGGACACCACACAACTTCATTCCTATTGGATGTGGACAGAGGCAGCAGCTTTCTCAACCAGCCACACACTCCAAGCAAATAAATCCAGGGAAGGCTGGGAGCTCCTGTGACCATCCAGAGCACTCCTGGGGGTTCCCTACTTCATGATCCCAGCCAGAATCCCTGGAGCTGGTGATGCCAGGCTGGCATCGTGTCTGTGCCAGGCTGGCATCTGTGCCCACGGATGGCCAAGGCACAGCCTAAAGTGTGCCCAGACCAGGGCTGTGCCCTGGGCCACAGCACCAGCAGCTCTTGGGTGGCTTGCATGGCTCCTTCTCACCCCCTTCACCACCTCCCTCCTGTCCCATCAACCTCCGACACGTGCAGATAGAGGGATGGGAGCAGGGGGCAATGGGGATGAGGCACTGGGAGATTCGGGAGCAGGTTTGGTGCCTGTGTTGGTTTCTACACCCCTCTGCTGGGCAGCCGGCACAATCGCTAAGGGATGTGGCAGGAACCGCAGGAAGAAGGCTGGCAGGAAAGGGAATAAAAACCCAACATGTTTTCAAAATGAAAATGCCAGGGAAAGAAAACAACTTCCTTGAAATTTCCCAGTGTGGAAGATCACCACCAACACCGTAGCTCGACAAACTGGAGCCCATGTGAACTTCCCTTGGCCCAGCTCTGCCTGGGGGCAGAGGATTGATCTGAGATTTTCATCTGGAGAATCCCTGAAAGAAAAATAAGCTGGGAATCCTTGTCCCACTGTTCCAGATATTGAGTATTTAGAAGACCTGCACAGGATTCATATTAAAAAATATCACTCATCTTTTATATTCTCATAAAGCAGCAGAAGGTGGGGATTTGGGCTTGGACACATCAGGTTTTAGTCTAAGCTCAGGCGGGTTTCCCACATGTTCTGTGACATGTTTGTGGTGGTTCAACCCCAGCTGTCAGCTCAGCCCTGCACAGCCTCTTGCTCACCCCGGTGGCACAGGAGAGAGAACCAAAAGTGAGAAAAAAAACTCATGGCTTGAGATGAGAACAGTTTAACAGGGAAAGTAAAAACCACACACACAAGCAAAGTAAACCAAAGAATTCATTCCCCACTTCCCCAGGGCAGGCTCAGCCATCCCCAGGACGGCTGGGCTCCGTCATGGTAACGTCACTGGTGGGGTGAGGAGCAGAACAGCCCCTGGCTGTGCCAGCCCTGCTCAACAACTAAAACATCTCTGTGTTACCAGGACTGTCTACAGCACAAATCCAAAACACAGTCCCATACCAGCTACTGGGAAGACAATTAGCTCCATCCCAGTCAAAACAAGCACATTCCACCCCTTATTCCATACCATTTATGTCATGCTCAGGTCCCACAGGATCCATACCACCTCATTAACCACCAGCCCATTTCCCATCCTTTGATATAATACACAGACATCATTCCTTTAGTCTTTGGACCACTGTATAAAATGTCCACAAAGTGACCATTGATTTCATTTAGTCCATGCCTTTGGGCTCTACCTGGCACAGTGGTCAGAGCAGGAGAAGTGGTGTCTGGGGAGTTCCTGGGAACCAAAAGCAGCCCAGGTCAGGTCACTGCTGCCCTGCAACTGCTTCTTGTGCAACTGCTTCTTGTGCAGTTCCAGTGCAGCTCCTGCACTGGTTCAGGGGGTCCCTGCTGTAGTAATTCCCATGACCTGCAACTCAAATCATGTGTTAAAACAGTTTAAAGATATTTCCATGGCAATCTCCACCCCTTGGACCTGAAATCAGGTTTAACATTGCAATGAACTCTTCTCTCCTTCCCTGCCCCTGCTCTGGCTTGGATTTAATTAGAGACTGCAGTCCCTTAGGGGTGTCCCTGCTCCAAGTGGAGCCTTATCCATGAGCCACAGCCTCTCCAGGGATACACCTGCTGTGGCACAGACTTATCCAGAGCCACAGAGCTCTGAGGTGCACCTGCTCCAGCATGGCCTCCTCCAGGGGCCATACCACCTTCAGAGATACACCTGCTCTAGCATGGTATTACCCACAGTCACATTCCCTTTGGGAGTGACCCTCCAACAGGGCCCTACCCTGCTTTCATTCATCTGTGAGTGCTAATCCAAGGCTACACAGTTTCAAGTGCTCCAGCACGACCTCCTGCACAGCAACGGATGCTCAAGGTATACCTGCTGCAGCATGGACTCACCCCACAGCATCAAATGCTCTGAGATGTCCCGGCTCCAGCATGGATTTTTCCTTGGGCCACAATCCCTTTGGAGGTACAGCTTTTGCAGGATGGATATGACCACAGCCAGACACCTAAAGAAGTACCTGTCCTAGTGTGGAGTTACCAGATGCTTCGGGGTGCCCTGCTCCCACGTGGATTCATCCCCAGGTCCCAGTCCCTTTAGGAGAGAACCTGGTCGCACAGGCTCATCCCAGGTCCCAATCCCTTCGACTGGAGCTCACCTGGAGCCCCAGCCTGCCCAGCCTGCAGAGCACAGACACAGCAGTGGTGCCACATCTCCCCTGGCTGTTATCCAGGCGTTCCCAGGCACAGCACAGTGAGATGATCGGCACCACAGCCAGCAGGGAATGCCAAAAGCTTCCACTAACAAGCACAAGACTTCAATCCACGGTGAGCTGAGCCCCCAGCAAGCACAGGAGCTGTCAATTAACAGCTCAACAGCACTCACACTATAGATTCCACCCAACACATTCCAATCAAACCTGTCATTATCTCGGATGCTTGGAGCCCCACAGCAGGCACCAAAAAGGACTGGTGTGGGCTGCTGCACACACAGACAAAGCAAACCAAGGGATTCATTCCCCACTTCCCATGGGCAGGCAGGTGCTCAGCCGTGCCCAGGACAGCTGGGCTCCATCATTAGGCAGACAATTGTCATCACTCTGAACATCCCCCATTCCTCCTTCTTCCCTGTCTTTACATTATTGTCTGGAATGTCCCTGGAGTCAGCTGTGCCCGCTGTGTCTCCCCAGCTTCTTGAGCGCTCTTCTTGCTGGAGGAGCAGAACCACCCCTGGCTGTGCCAGCCCTGCTCAGTAACCAAAACACCCCCGAGTTATCAGGACTGTTTCCAGCACAGATCGCAAACACAGCCTACACCAGCTGCTGTGAGGAGAATTACCCCACCCCAGCCCAAAGCAGCACAATGTTATTAACCCAGCAGTGTGCCAGCTGGATCTAGACACTCCATGTGGAGAGATCAACTGATTTTATGTAAGTACACATAGGAGAAGCTGAGACGACAGCCCATTCATACAGTCCCCAAATTCAATAAAATAAGAAACTTGGGTTCAAGGTGCAATTAGTGCTTTTTGTGAGCCCAGAATTGATGGCATTCATCCTGTGGCCTTCTCAGGGGCAGGCAGGACCTCCTGCCTCCTCTGTCTGGAGCAGAATTTTGGCTGGAGTCTGTGACCATGTGGGAGATGCAGTAAGTCCACAAAACATCAGCTGGTGCCACTGGGCAGAAGAACAAACACTTCCAGAGCCCAAGGATACTACCCATTTCTCTTGGCATGTGTGAGTTCTAGCTGTATCAACACCCACTCAGAGCCATGCTGGGAGCCCCTGCTCTCATGGAGGGACCATGGGGGAATGAATCCATTGGCAGAAGAGAGAGCAGGAGTCTGAGAGCCAGCACAGCCCACGTGCATCTGTGCTTGGCTGCTGTCCTGCACTGGGCACTTCAAAGACCAAGCCCAGAGGGGACCCGCAAGGCATATGAGGACATTCCCTCACATTTTGCAAAAGAAACAGTGGAAAAATGTCCCATCCCAGCACTGATACACAGAAACGGTCACAGTCAGTTCAGCAGCTCTCTACACGTGTGTCATGAGGTCCCATTTTGACCCAAACTCAGGACTCAGTGACTGGGATGGCTCCAAAGGAGGTGCTGGATGGATGAGCTGCTTGGTCAGCTCCTGGGAGCTGCTAACATCACCCATGCCCCACCTGACTGAGAGGCAGCTTTAGTTTGTGCCATGACTGGATGCCAATAGCTTTTGGAGTGTTCATGTTGTAACAGGTCGGAGGACTTAAAATCTGTAAGAATGGCAGCTGGCGGACTAAAAATTCATAGAAAACCACCCATTTGAAGCTCACTGATTTTCCACGGCCTCTCTGAGACATCACTTCTTTGTCCCTTTGCTTTCTTCCTCCCATCCTATGGAAGAGAACATTATCCCCTGCAAAGCTCCCTGATCCTGAATTTTGGAGAGAAGAAGCCATGTGCAAGAAGAAGGTGCCCTTATGGGCAGGGCCGCACACCTTCAGGTGCCACAGGGACACCTCCTGCCTTCTGCTCTCCCTCCATTCCCCACAAACACAAGGAAGATGAAGGTGAAACACCCAGGGAAGATGGGAATGATCCCAACAGCAAAGCATCCAATGGCCCCACCTCCCAGGAACACCTGAACTGAGTTGGGCCATTTTGCATGTGAATCCCTCTGGTGTCAGAGCCTATCGGATTCCCATAGAGAAGCTATGGGAATGTGGGAGAAAACATGCCCATTTTGCCTCTGGAGCAGCCCCCAGGTTCAGAATTGGGTTCCCAGTCAGAGAGGTGTGATGAGGATGGGGTGATGGGAGAGTGAAGCGCCACAGAAACAGTAGGGACACTTGACAGCAGCATCCTGAGACACCAGCCTTGCAACACACAGCTGGTGGATTATAAATTCATTATATGTATATTTTAGTCTGTTTTCATGAGCCACTCATATATGGCCATACCTGCTGCTGGCACAGCTGGAGAAAGAATGTGAATTTCACACCGAGGACTCCTCTGACAACAGATTACAGGAAATAATCCCAAGCCAAATATTAGCCCTCAACAAGACAGACAAATTACATTGATGTATTCATTGGATTAACAACAAAAGGCCTGTAGAAAGTTACCTGAGCTCTGCTTCATATGTTGCAGATTATGATTAATTAGAGATTGAAACCTTTGTACTGAGAGATCAGAGCCTATCGCCCTTAGGAGGGAAAAAGATGAATGTAATTTCTTCTTCTGACACTCCTCCCTCCTTCCACTGCAGCACAAAAGCACCACAATACACATCTGTCTTCATTTCTCTCTTTCTCTTCAGTGCCCAGGGAAAAGGAACAAAGGTTTGAGCTACAGAGTTGCAGGTTCCAGTTGTGCAGCTCCAGCTGATTTGGTGCATCAAGCCATAAAACTCACGTTTGAGGGGTTTATCCTGGGTCTCAGGGGTCAGAAACACACGTCCCTCTGGGTGTGAGGAAAGCTGTGGATTCATGGCTGAGCCTGCTCTGTGCTCATGTGCATCAGGAACAGGACTGCCAAGCCAAGGGTGTAAAAATGACAAGGCACAACAGACAGAGGTCAGGACAATGGCCTCGGACCACTGATCTGGAAGGATGGAGAAGATAATTGGATCTTATTTGCATCTGCTGTGAGCAACCTCTACCAGCCTGCCTGGACTGAGGGAGAGGTGAGGTTCACTTCTGGTCACTGTTTTCCAACCAATTCTTGTCTTCCAGGGTTTCCAACAGATCAGAAGGGAAGGAATAAGACAGGACAGGGTTGAGACCATCCTAATTACAGCCAAGGCTGCTCTGAGAGGTCCCTAAATTGCAAGATTTTGCCATTTCCCCAGGCTGGTCCTAATCCAGGACCAAAGTGGGAGAAGGCTAGAGGAAGAAGAAACAATGTGAAAAACACATCACTGATTATGGGCAACATACAGTGAGAAAAGGCAGGGAAAGATTTGCAAATGGCTTGAGGGGGCACTGGAAGGAGACATGGCACTGAGTGAGGAGGCACCTTGAAGATTCTTGTTTTCTTCTCAAAGACAGAAATGGAAAAAAACCCACCAAAACAAAAGGGCAAGATCCTTATGTGAATCTTCCCTCCCTTTCCACATGGCCTCAGCAAATGTCACTCTGCTGCCACCTTCCAAGAGCCTTGAGATGTTCCACCAGAGACAGCCATCATATTTTCAGGGCCCTTGGAAGCCTGAAAGACACAACAGCCAGTGCTGGCATCTCAGCATCCCACGGGACACGGGACTTCTCAACCGGGGGGGTCACATCCTATACTTATTCCCAAGAGCACACAGGGCCCAGGCACGGATGCTTTGGAGAAAGGGGCTCTGCTCTGCCAGGTGGAGCCCCCAGCCCAGCTGTGGAGCTGCTCCACGGGCTGTGCTGGCCCAGCCCATGCCCCAGGGAGGTGCCTGTGCTGAGATCACAGTGGATCTGCTCACACATGAGCAGGACGCGTTGCTGATAGAGAGGGAATCAGGGAACTGTGTCTCCTTCTCCCATCTAGACACTCCCTGAGCCAGCAAATGCATTCCTTGTGCCATTTGTCCCTTTCCTGATCTGTCTCACTCCAGTGTTGGTTTGTTGCCAATCAGTTTGGGGATCTTTCTAACCTGACCCTGCTTTTGGGAGTGGGTTTGTTGGGTTGCCTCATTACAGAACCAATTCCCTCATGTACTTTTGTTTGCTACCATCTGTTGTCCCAGGGTGGGCAGGGCCTGAGCTCAGCTTTTTGCATACACAAAAACTGTCTGGGAAGCACAGGGCCTGTGATCATTCCCACTCCCTGAGTGGAACAGGCTGGATTTCATCCACTTCCAGGGCACGGCACAGGGATGTTCTCCCCAGAATAAGTACTGATGTAAACATCAGGCGAGGGCTCAAAGGCTGCATGGAAAAGAATTTATTTTTCCCTGTTGGAACAGGGAAAGAAATTCCTTATACTGAGTGTCAGAGATGATGAAATGAGCTTCATCACCCACAAGAGAGCAGCTTTTATGGGCTGTGAGAAAAAAACTTAAGGGCAGATATTTGGAGAAAGGCAGTTCCTCCTGAAGATCATCCTCTTGCAGGGAAGCCCTTCAAAATAGGCTGTGTTTTCCTCCTTATCCTTGAACTTTAGTCCAGGCTTTCACATTGCTTTCACCAGGCACAGGATGGTTTAGATACACCTGTCTAATGGGGTTGTTTCCAGCGGGTCTTACAGATGGCTTCATAGATGCCAGCACAGACAACTCCAGGTGAAATCCCATATTAAGGGGATTTAAATTCATGACAGAAGTCATTTCCTGGGGAAGAACAGGAGTGGAAAATAGCAGAATCCAGCTACAGTGGGGAGAGGAGCTTTGGGACCAGGCACTACAATACTGCAGTTATCGCAAAGTAGACAAAAATGACTTAAACATCAGGGTCTTTTACATTTTAAGTTTGTGGTAGAATTCATCCTTTAGTTCTGTGTATGCCCCAGTCAAAGCAGGGGTGTTGCTGTCCAGAGGAGAGGCCGAGAGACACCGTGACACTTTAGTAATGACCAGTTTTCCCACTTACCCGTGTCAGACAAAGTTCTGGTGCTTCAGAGCTTGTTCTCCAACAGAACAGCTAAACGTGGAAAATCCCGAGAGTGAGCTACATCCTAACACTTCCAGGAGACCTTTTCTTTCAGAAGGCTCAGAGCAAGGTACAGCATCTCTCATACTGTTCCTCTCTGTGTTGGGCTATTCAAGCCTAAAAAAAAGCCTTTCGAATTCTCTACATAGAGCTGTGTAATGGCTAAATTTACCTACAAGCCAAAATATCACTATATTGCAGGAAAAAAAAATACAGCAGCCAGTAAATTAGTGGCTGAACTGCATGAGTCTTTTTAAAGCAGAGAGGAAACACTCCATGAACTTGTGAAATCATCCAAGTTCTGTCCACTGTAGCAGGTGACTTGCTGCCCGTTGTACTACATGAATCAAGCTTTTATTAAATGAAAAAAAGTGGAGACTCAAGAGATTCCTCCAGTTCTGTAACTCAAACTCAGCAGTTGCTTTGCTACAAATTCAATTAGGGCAAGATCCTGGAAAGAGAAGGCTGTGGTGGTGCCCTGGGCTGCCACAGACAGGGATATTCCAGTGTGGAAACTTGAGGTGAACACAAGCTGCTTTTAAAGCAACAGGGAAAAATCCCAGAGCAGGACTAACATTGTTTTTTCCACTATTTCAATTGTGTAGTATGCAATGTAAAAATGTTCTCTTTATTAAAATATATATGTTTATAAAAAAAATACTAAATGCAACACAATATATTATATATATTAGACAGACTATAAAATATAAAAGCTCATCTCAAATATACAAATCATAGGGTACACTATGAATAGTTAGAATGCAAAGCCCAGCAGACTGTAACAGTGCATTTATCAACATATTGAGAGGATTTTTATCAACAGATTGGGAGAATTTTCCTAATTCAGACCACGAAAGGGAGGTCAGGACACACTCTTGGGGAGCCTGGGCTGGTGTTTGGGATCGTCCCACGCAGCCCTACCTGGAAAGGACTCCACAGGCGGAGCCCTTGGGGCAGTGGGGCTGTCAGGAGGCTCTGACGGGGCTCTGCAGGACTGCTCCCAGGCCTTTGGCTGGCCTGCCCGCTGCGGACCCGACCGGCAGCTCCGCGGCACCGGGCCAGCCGCGGACACCGAGCACGGCCCGCGCATGCGCACAGCTGCGCGCGCAACGCTCAACCACCGCCTACTAGCGCGCCAGGCGGCGTGGTGACGTCAAAGCGGGCTCCGCCTCCCTGTATAAAAGCGACTGCGGGCGGCGGGCGCCATTGTGGTGCGCCAGGCCCGGCTGTGCGAAGCGGGCCCGCAGCGCGTCCGCCCCTTGCGCCACCAGCGCTCTCGCTCCTTCTCTCTCTCTCTCTCTCTCCTTCTCTTTCTGTCTCTCTTCCTTCCCCTTCCTCTTCTTCCTTCTCTCCTTTCCTCCCCTCCTCCTCCCCGCCGCGGACATGCCGCGCGTCTATATCGGCCGCCTGAGCTACCACGTCCGGGAGAAGGACATCCAGCGCTTCTTCAGTGGCTACGGCCGCCTGCTCGAGGTTGATCTCAAAAACGGGTGAGCGCCGTTCGTGTCCGCCCCTCCCGAGGGCCCCGGGCCGGGCCGGGCCGGGCCCGTCCATGTCGCGGCCGCTGCCGCGTGGCGCCGGCGCAAGATGGCGGCCGGGGGGAGCGGAGCGGAGCGGAGGGGCCGCGGCGTCGTCCTGGGGCTTGCTGCATGGACCGGGGACGGTGACATGGTCCGGGCGCCGCGACGTGAGCCCGGGGCTTTCACATGGACCCGCGGCCGTGACATTGTGACCCCGCTGCCGCTTGACCGGGCCTTTCTCTTCCGCCCAGCTACGGCTTCGTGGAGTTCGAGGACTCCCGCGACGCCGACGATGCCGTGTACGAGCTGAACGGGAAGGACCTGTGCGGGGAGCGGGTGATCGTGGAGCACGCCCGCGGCCCCCGCCGCGACAGGGACGGCGACAGCTACAGCAGCCGCAGTGAGTCCGGGCCCGTCCCTCCCCGCGGGGCTCGGGGCGGCGGCGGGCAGGGCCGGGGCTGGGGGGGCTCGGCTGGCACCGAGCCCCGGGGTTGAGGGGGTCGCTAGCGGGTGTACCCGGCGCCCCGCTGGGGCTGCAGCGTTTTCCCTGACACCAACGGTGCGCTCGGGTATCCTCGAGCTGAGAAATCGTTGCCTTCTAGAAAGGGTTTGTTCTGCTAATTATCGGCTCCAGTATTCCTGGGAGCGTTTAGATGTGACAGCGATGTTGCATCAGTAATGTTAATGTATACAAATCGTTGTGTAACTGGGGGAGAATCGCTCAGCTGTGAACTTTCATTTGATTGATTCAGTTGGATATATGGGAGGGGCCTGTTATGCTAAAGGGGGGGGGCATTGTAAATACTTCTATGCTCAGCTCACTCGTGTAGCTTCTTGAGCTGAGCTGTGTAGCGCTTGAATGGCCTAGTACTGTAATTAAAAGTACTGAGGTTGATTTTTCGGTGGTGTCTAGAAGCGTGGTGTTGGGGGGGTGGGTTTCTGTCTTTTTAAAAAAAATCAAATGTATGTTGTTTTAAAATTGTTGCATGTTCAATTCAAACTTTTTAACAAGTCCTTGATGTTTCAATTTAAAAGTGACCAGTGGGGCTGAGGCTGTGTCCACTGAGGCTAAGATGACTGCCTTTCCTGGCCATGGCTTTTCCATACATTGTGTGACCCTTGCCCTATGACCCTTTGGCTGACCTTACCGGAAGCCATGACGACAGCAGCCTTTTGCCATTAGACGCAGGGTGATGGTGAGGATTCCAAGGGTTAGACAAAACTGGTTAAACTGAACTAGGTGACTGTTACCTTGCGTGTTTTGTGGCCAAACCACCACCAAAAACCTCATACTGTGATGTAAGTACTTAGTGTAACTAGTAAACGTTTTTGTAAAATGTAGAAATGCATGTAATCAGTTAAGTTTTATATTTTACAATGTTCTGTAAAATAAAACTTAGCAAGGTGAATCTAATAAGGAGCAGTCACTCTCTAACAGATCTTAGGAGCACAGACTTGTAGGATGTTAGTCTGTTTGATTTGCCATTAATATAGATCATGGCAAAATTGCAAAGTTTATTGGAGGCTTAGCGAAATAAAGTCCTACTCCAGTAAATATGACTGTTAAACTAACTTTTTCAGAACATTGAGCTTCCTTCATGCTAGGAGACGACCTAACTTTGTTTCTTTGTACAATCAAGGTGGGGGTGGTGGCGGATATAGCAGTCGGAGACAATCGGGACGAGATAAATACGGACCGCCCGTTCGTACGGAGTTCAGGCTGATTGTTGAGAACCTTTCCAGTCGCTGTAGTTGGCAGGATTTGAAAGTAGGTGTTGATGTTCTATGTCAAGTCTGTTGTGAATGTCAGGAAGCAATAGCTTCCTTTAATAGCAATGTTGATTTTGATGCAGTAGAATAATTAAAAGGTCTTTGTGTACAGTGAGTGTTGCTTGCAGTGCCCTGTGTTTCGTAACTGCCCTGTGCTCCCTGCAGGATTTCATGAGGCAGGCTGGGGAGGTGACCTATGCAGATGCCCACAAAGAGCGTACAAATGAAGGAGTGATCGAGTTCCGGTCATACTCAGACATGAAGCGTGCCCTGGACAAGCTGGATGGCACAGAGATAAACGGCAGGAAGATCAGGCTGGTGGAGGACAAGCCACGCTCCAGCCACAGGCGATCCTACTCTGGCAGCAGGTCCAGGTAACTTTGGGGACATGCTGGTCACTGCAGCAAGAGTAGTTGCACTCAGCATGGGGATGGGTACCCCACTTGGAGCAGTTACCTTCAGCTGATGGTTTAGGAAGAGGAGGAGGCCTCAGAGTGTAGAAGGAATGATTGTACATCATACAGCAAAGCCAGGCTGGAGCAGTTTCTTCACATGTGAAACCTCAGATTCCCTGTGATTAAGTGACAGTGTGTTGAACCTACCCTGGTGCAGCCAGCCTTGCTCTTGAGAAGTTCTGTAGTAGCTTTTCTCTGTTAGATTATGCTACTAGGTAGCGTAATGTATTAGATGCATTCAGGAAGAGATTCTTTCCTGTGAGGGTGGGTTCCCCAGAGAAGCTGTGACTGCCCCAGCCCTGGAAGAGTTCCAGGCCAGGTTGGACAGGGCTTGGAGCAACCTGGGATGGTGGAAAGTGTCCCTGCCCATGGCAGGGACGTTGTATGTAACAAGGTGATCTTAAAGAGATGCCTTCAATTCTCTGCTTGATGATGCAGGGTACACCAGACAAAAGGAAAAGGGTGAATTACCTTTTAAATGTTTACAGGTCACGATCCAGGAGACGGTCTAGAAGCAGAAGTCGGAGAAGTCGGAGCAGCCGCAGCAGATCCCGTAGCGTCTCCAAAAGCCGTTCCCGGTAAGTGCCCCAGAGTTAATGCTGCCAGTGCAGGGACCCTCTCACTGACAGCTGGTTAGAGCTGCAGGAAGTGCACTGCAGGCCATGGAGAATAAACTGTCTCTCTCTCTTTAAAAGATCTAAATCCAGGTCACGAAGCAAAGACCGCTCCCGTTCCAGATCCAAAAGCAGGAAGTCCAGATCAAAGAGCAAATCGAAACCCAAGTCTGACAGGGGTTCACGCTCGCACAGCAGATCCAAGGAGAAGTCCGAGAAGTCTCGGTCCAGATCCAGGTCCAGGTCTCGATCTCCCAAAGAAAATGGTAAAGGGGATGCTAAGTCTAAGTCCAGGTCCAGGAGCAGGTCTCGCTCCAACTCTCCACAGCAGCAGCCGTCTACCAAGGCTCGCTCCGAGTCACCGCCCAAAAGAGCTGCGTCCAGGTCCCGCTCCAGGTCCCGCTCAAAGTCCCGCTCACGATCAAGATCCAGTTCAAGAGATTAGGACTAGAACTCTCCTCTCACCTTGCACACTATTATGGAACATTTTCCTACCTGTCAGGCCATTAGTGTTATGTTAGTACTTCAGAAGTTGGTTTTTTCTCTTGCAGGAGTGAATGGCCTAAGAACTAAGTCATAAAGGCATAAAGGCTTAATTTTTATCCCAGATTTGACAACACGAGGTAAAATGGTGGTACAAAAGCAGGAGAAGTCCCCCTTTTGTAGAAATTGAGCTGAAAGTTTTGATTTTATAGCATTTCTGCAGGAGTAACTTCACTACTCTTAAAATGCAAAGTGGTTTTTATATTAAAAATAAACAATATAAACAGGCTTAAATCTGGGCTTTTTTGGAAGTACCCTTTTTTCCTATTTTTTTCATGGCATCAGAACTATGGGTGTCATTAGCTTCATAGGTTTCAGCTTGCTGCCAAAGGCAGGATTGCCTGGCTGGGCAGGTCACACAGTTTATCTTCATTTTGGAAGCAGGCTGCAAACTGTATAAACCAGAAACAGTACTAGGAAGATTTTAGACCAGCAACAAACTCAAGTTGGAGGACTTGTGTTGTACCTTAACTTGCCAAAAGAACATTCCCCCATACTGAGACTGTACTAAAGGTAACAAAGGTACTCTGGAACCTGTGTCCTGCAGTATTGCTGAAAACCCCTTCGTTCCAGACTTGAACGAATAAAAGCTTTCTGACGTTTCTTGCTTGAATCTCAAGTGTCACTGTTGTCAGACACGAAGGTGTCTCTTGGCTGTGGTCCAAGTTACTAGTATGTTGTATGGTTTGTCAGCCTCTGAATCCCCACTGGATATGAAACCCAGGTAAAGAAATCTGTCTTCCCTCCCCTTTGACTCACTTATGTTAACATTTTACTTCAGACTAGGAGAACTATAATCCTCTTGTGTGTAGGTCCGAACTATATTGGAAATGTAATCTCTTGGAGCTAGAGTTATGTTTTAACAAAGGCTTTGCTAAAAACCACAGTTGCCAATTCACCTAAATTGTGGAATAGGACTTGTCCCAAAAATGCCCCTTTATAGTTAAATTGATTTTTGTAACATGCAGTAGCAAACATTAGAATTGCCTTGTACTCTTTATACAACGTGTAGTTTGACTTGTATAAAATTAAATTGGTGACTCAAACTCCTTGTGTTCATTGCAGTGAAATGAGATTGTTGCTCTGCCTTGTGCTGGGGAAATCACAACTTGCCCTGCTTTTTGGAGAAATTTCTTTGATTTAGCGAGAGACTTTATAGCTCTTGAAAGGCTCTTGGTGTGCCTGAGACCAGCACGAGCTTGCTGTGTCCCTTTTTGTCACCTTGTCCTTTCTGCAGGTGTGGCCAGGTGTGATAGCTGCACCTCTGGTCCCAAGTCAGACACCTGCCCAGAGGAATTGGGTCAGCACAGGGCACATGTGAAATGTGACTTGATGCCAACTTGGCTTACCTGGAATTTCTTTATACTATAAACAATTCTTTTGAAATTCACCTTCTAACCATTTCCTGATCATCTCTAGAAAGCTGCACTTTGCCTGTTGCAGGTGAATATCCATGCTTCTGACAGAGGGGATCGTAGTGGGAGTGGTCAGTTCTGAGCTCACATTCCTGGAACCTGAAACTGGAGTGGTTCTGTGCCTGGTGTTGCCATAAGATCAGGTTATCAGCTTGTGTTCTGCAGTGTTATCTGCACCTGACCCTGGTGGTAATTTGTGATAAGCAGTTTTTGGGTTAAACAGGAGCTGTTTGGTGAGGGTGGTGTATTTTAGCACTATGAATAGAAAAACTGTTGTGGGATCTCGGGAGGGGAGTATTGGGGAGTTCCTACAGAATTCAGACTGGGTAAGAACAGTTTAGTTCAGGTTTACAGCCTAAGATTTACTTGAGGGCATACTTAAACATGAGTTAAGCTGCATTGGTTATACTTGTGATCATGGAGTAGGTCAGACTTGACAGAGAACTGCTCCTCTTTGTAGCTTCTGAGAGAACTCCTCTAGTAAAATACACACCACACTCCTCAAAGGAAGGCTTGAGCTTGGAGCTCAGCAGATTAAAAGGTACATGTGCATGTTTCCTGTATGTGTCTGTGTGAGATGTTGACCTTTGCTTTTTTGTAGATACAACCCCTTCTTTCTAGAACTGACCCCAGTGCCAGCCTGAGGATGTCTTCGCCACTCTGAGGCTGTGGGCACCCCAGCCTTGGTCAGCGATGCAGAATGATGGCTTTTAAGCAGCTACACTCAGCTTTCTGAGATTGCTGTGACATGGTTATGTTTTGTGTCTCCTGTATTCATGAATTACAAGGAGGGACTGGATTGCATTGAACCAACTTACCTGAACCTCCTTTAAATACCAAGATTTCTTTCTGTGTTACTGGAGCCACATTCCCTGTCTCCTTTGGCTGCTGCTCTTCACTGTGCAAATAAAGCAGGGATTCCTTGGTATGACTCATCCTGCTGGATGGGTTTCCTCTGGAAAGCCAGGAGGATTTTGGTTGTGCCAGATCCTGAGCCAGGCAGTGAAGTGCACGGCTGGTGATAAAATGCTGTAAGGAGCCAGCAAAATACAAATGCCTTCAGTGTTCAGCTCTGTCAGCAGCACTTTTTGTGGGAGTGGAATACTGAGGTTCGTGTGTCTGATTACACGTGTGATTATTCCTGGGATCTCTTCTGGGTGTGATAAAAGGGGTTGGGATAAATCTTCGTACAAAAGTAAGTAAAAGGCTGCAGGACTTTTGTGCTGGCTGCATTTTGCACCATGTGTTTAGCTTTGCCTGCAGTAGCAGCAATAGTTTGGTGGCAAAATCACCTGGCATTGTCATAACCCTGGAGGTAACTTCTTGAGGATGTGCTTCAGTATTGGGCTACCTGACTTCCTTTTTTTTTTTTTTTTTTTTTTAAATTTGGTATAATCTCTATAAATTTGTCTTTTAAAAGACAAAAGAGAAACCTTCCTTCTCATCAAATGTGGGGAGCAGGATTGAATAAATATATAGCAAAATCTGTAGCAAATTGTGATGGAGAAATCGACACTACCATTAAAAGTGAAACTTAGAATCTGTATTTGCAGTCTGGTCCTGGCCTTTTCCTATATTTAAAAAAGCATCCCTTCACGTATTTTGGTTTTTGACATAAATGCAAGTTTCATCATTAAATCATAGAATCACTGACTGGTTTGGGTTGGAGGGACCTTAAAGCTCATCCAGTCCCGTATCCTGCCATGGGCAGGGACACCTTCTATCCCAGGTTGCTCCAAGCCCTGTCCAACTTGGCCTTGGGCACTTTCAGGGATCCAGGGGCACCCACAACCTCTATTAATTCACTTTTTACTTGATTCTGCATCAGGAAGAATTGTTTTGTTGTAAGGAACAACATTACTTCCACGTCTGATGTACAATAAAGTAAGTCTCTCACCTTGCAATATCACTGCTTGGAGCAGAGCTGAGTGGCTTGAGTGGGTGATGTTCCTTTTTCCTACTATAGCATTTCTACCTCTTAATTCTGTGGGTTCAGGCTCTGTTTACAATTATGAGATGACTCTGTCCCAATCCCAATTGTAACCACCTTTCGATGAGCAAGGGGGGGACCACCATTTAAAACAGGATTCTTGGATTTCTTATCCACACGTGGAATAACTTGAACTATTTCCAATTCCTGCTGAAGTATAGTTTAGGTTGGCACTATAACATTCACAGAGCAATTTCATACACCAAAGAGCAAAATCTGGGAAAGCAGGACCTTGGCTGAGGAGCCTAGAAGTCCCCACAAATAGCTGAGCTGCAAGGAATGTCCTTGAGAGGTGATGTAAACTATGGGATTGTTTTAAAGACACATCGTTCAGATGCGGTTGAGGGTTTAAACTCCTGCAACATTCTCAGCGGCTCTTTGCTGTGTCCTGGCTTTGTCAGGGCCATTTAAAGTGATCTGGAATGTGTTACTTTAAAAGGTGAGATGCACAGCTAAAATATTGCCCTGTGTAGTGGTGCCTGTTCAGGAATTTTATCTATGTGTCCTTAGGATCATAATGGTTGCTTGTACAACCTGATCAGCCCTTTTCCCCCTTTTTCTTTGTGATTAGGTGAAAAGGATGAAATAGCAGAATATGGGCTCTTAACTCACACAGCTCCCCCACACCTTATTATTTTGCTAAATATGTGTGTAGGTGTCAGAGGGGAAGTTTCGGCTGTTTCATAATCCAGTAAAAATTTGCAATAAACAAACTGCTCTGAAGTGCCTCATCAACTTCCACCCTTTCAGCAACATCTGTCATTACCAGGCTGGGTTGGATGCACACAGGTGTGTTCCCGTAGAAGGAATGGCACAGCAGTTGGTATGCTCCACACCACCAAAAAAGCACTGACCATAGGAAGTTGTCTGCAGCTAATGCATGGCTCAGGGTGTAGTTCACACCAGCTTGTACTAGCACTCAAGTTTTGGGCATGATTCTGCGTGATTCTCTGACTCAAAGGCAACGTCCTCTTCTTGTTCACAGAAAGTGACTTCTGCAGGGTTGTCTAATTTAGAGTATCTTAAATACTATTTTTATTCATTTTAGAATCAGAAGCTTAAGTCTTGCTCCAGTGTTTTTCCTTTGGATAAGAACTGAGTACTGTGATTTCAGTCCAAAATACCCAAAACGTTGCAGGGAAAGCTACAGGTGACACCAGGGCTGGAGGCGACAGCCTATGCTGTCATGTGGATAGAGGGAGGGTATGTGAATTTATTACTGGTGTGTGTAGCTCCTGGAACAGGATTATCCTGTAAATGGGAATAAGAAGTTGGTGCTGTTAAACCAGCAGGTGGTAACTGGATAAGAGCTCCTGGGCCTGGTGTGACCACAGTGCACAGCAGCACCAAGGTGAGCTGCTGGGAGAGGAGAAATGTTGCCCCTAGAATGGGGTAAAGTGCAAAATGTTTTCTTCTGCACAGCTCTTGTGCTCATTCTGCTCAGCATCAACATGAGCGATAAAAAACGCAGTGCACAGTCTGTTGTGATCACAGTGGTGACAGCGGTGCTGTGGGGTGTAACAGCAGCTCCTATTCTGCTCAACTCTGGTACAAGCATGGAGTAAGTGCTGACAGTGATTGCAGACACAAAAAAAGTATTTCTGAAAGAGCCTCTCCACTTGGCTTGTCTGGGTCTATTTTCTGGCAGTTAAAACCAGTTGCTCTGTGACACTGGAAGTGTAATCCACCACTTCCCATCATTCAGGTGTTACCTCTGTAAGTGTGGCAGACCAGACCAAAATTGTTTTGTAGTTCTCCACACACCATCCCCCTGGAAAGCATGAAACTGAGACACAGCATTGCAGTGAACTTCCCAGTGGGAATAAACGCTGTGGATGGCAGCAGCTTCCTGTTGCTTCATGTTTTATGAGGTCCCTGACAGGCTTTTGGGACATGGCTGTGGGTGAGGACAGGAGTGACAGGCACTACTACCTGTGAATGCTTCCATCCCCTGAATACCACATTGTGTGGGGCTGAACCCCAGCCAAATGAGTCCCAGAGCAGCACAGTCCTGCACACACTGGGTCTTCTGGGACTAATAGCATAGTGGAGCTGAATAATCCATGTCAGAATAAATTAAATAATAAAAGCATTATGAAGAGTTAAGACTAAACAAAAGCTCATAGAATCACAGAATAGCTCAAGCTGGAAGAGATTCATAAAGACCATTGGGTCCAGCTTCCTGCTCCTGGCAGGACCACCTAAAATTAAACCATGGGACTAAGAGAGAACATCATCCAGACACTCCCTGAACTTAGTGCCATGATCACTTCCCTGGGCAGCCTGTTCCAGGTACTGAGAAGCCTCTCGGTGAGGAACCTTTTCCCAGTGTCCCACCTGAACTTCCCCTGAGGCAGTTTCATTCCATCTCCTTGGGTCCCGTTGCTGGTCCCAGAGGGGGGAGATCAGCACCTGCCCCCCTGGGAGGAAAGTGCAGACAGCCATGGGGTCACCCATCAGCCTTCTCTCCTGCCAGCTGAACAGGCCAAGTGGCCTCAGCTGCTCCTCCCAAGTCCTGCCCTTGGGGTCTTTCACCATCCTGGTCTCCTCCCCCGGACACACTCCAGCCCTTGGATGTCCATTGTGTGCTGAGGGACCCAAACTGTCCCAAGGACTCGAGGTGAGGCTGCCGCAGTGCAGTGCAGAGCAGGACAGTCACACCCCTCACGCCCCACATGGCAGAGCTGGCCCTTGGAGCTGTCAGGGCACTGCTGCCTCCTGTTCCACTTGCCCTCAGCCCAAACCCCCCGAGCCCCTTCCCCAGGGCAGCTCTCCAGTCCCCGAGTTATAAGTTCAGGTCCTTTGCACAGAGGTAATGAAAATGGAAGTTGAGGCACTGAGAGGGAAATGGTCTGATGTTACATCAGCCAGAGGGCTTGCAGGGAAGTCTGGGCTGTTTCCTCTTTTTTTGCCTAATGTAGCTGTTTCCTGGGAATTCATCATTCTGAATTCGTGATTGTTTTATTACAGCAAGCACAGCCAGGAACAGGGAATGGATGGGAGAAGGGGAATGCTGGGTTGGTGATTGAGTTTCACTCTGCTCCCGATTCAAATCTGTTTGACTTTCCCTCTGCAGAAAAAAAAAAAAAAAATTATATGGGAAGATCTTTTTCTACACTGTGCCACTGAAGGTGTATTTGAAAATGGGGAAGAAGGCAGATTCGGTCTCCAGGGCGTCTTGGCTGCTGAGGACATATCCCCATTGATGTTTTCAGATTCCTCTCAGAGGGTTGTTTGATTAATCACACAATCTTAGAATGGTTTAGGTTGGAAGGGACCTTAAAGGATCATCTTGTTCCACTCCCTGCCACAGGCAGGGACACCTTCCACTATCCCAGGTTGCTCCAAGCCATGTCCGACCTGGCCTTGGACACTGCCAGGGATGGAGCAGCTGCAGCTTCTCTGGGAAACTTGTGCCAGGGCCTCCCCACCCTCACAGGGAAGAATTTCTTCCCAAAATCCCATCTCTCCCTGCCCTCTGGCAGTGGGAAGCCATTCCCTGTGTCCTGCCCCTCCAAGCCCTTGTCCCAAGTCCCTCTCCAGCTCTCTTGGAGCCTCTTTAGGCACTGGAAGGGACTGTAAGATCTCCCCAGAGCCTTCTCTTCTCCCGGTGAACACTCCCAGCTCTCCCAGCCTGGCCGCGGAGCTGAGGGGCTCCAGCTCATCCATGACACCCGTGCCTCATTGAAGCAGCACCGTGTGGCTCTGTGCTCCCCCGTCCCGTCTAACCCTGGCCCCGCGGCCCGGGGACTCCCGCCCGGTCCGGGGGGCTCCCGGCGTTGCCATGACGACGCCCCCTTTTCCCCGCATCCCCCCGAAAAGCTGCGGCGGGGCTGAGCGCGGCCCTGCGGATGCGGCCCCGCGCGTTTCCACGGCGACGGCGCGGCTGAGCCGCCCCCTCCCCGCGCTGCCCGCGCACACTCGGACCGGCCCCGCGCCCCTCCCGCTCCGCGCCCCCCGCACCCCGGGCCGGGCCGGGC
>VZRM01000679.1:4032-71489 GCA_013397955.1 Grantiella picta
GAAGGGTCTGGAGGTCCGGAGGCAGCAAGGCCCCGGATATCCAGTTGCAAGGGATTATATAGGGAAGGAAAAAGGGAGTGGTTTGGTGCGCAGACCAACCAGGAGAGTCAGAGGGAAGAGGGACAGGGATTCAGACCAATAGTAACATAATAGGGGAGGGTACAAAATTCAAATGAACCAGTGATACACACTCAAGAGGGGAACAACGGAGAAGTCTCTAGAACAATGTCTATATAAGGGAGAAAAAGGCGGGGAGTGCTCTGGACCAATCTTCTTCTCGGCTGGTGCATAATTACTTCTTCTGCCGCAGGGGCTCACTGTTTGATCCTCCGAGTCGCCCTAGCCCAAGCAGCACAGGCTGACACAGCCGCCTGCAGCCGGTTGTTTAGACACTGTAACTTGCAGGCATAGCCTGCCACAATCATCATCTTCTTCTTCTTCTTCTTCTTCTTCTTCTTCTTCTTTTTCTTTTTCTTTCTTTTTCTTCTTCCTGTTACTATTATTTTACTTTGTTTAAATTATTAACCTGCTCTTATTTAAACCTACAAGTTTTACTTTTGTTTCTACTTCCCTTTCCACTGTTCTGTGAGAGGCTGAACCAGCAGGTTCTTGGTGCTCAGTTGCCAGCTGGGCTAAAACCACAACAGTCCTTTTTGGCCTGCAATATGGGGCCAGAGGGTGGAGATTATGGCAGGACTGCTCCAGATATTGAGATGAAAGTAACTCTATCCCAGGCAGCAGTGAAGCAATAGAAAAAACATTTGATAGTTTCTGATAGTGACACATTTGAAAATTTGATTATCATTAGAAAAATTATACTGAGCTGTTTCAGGAAGTATTCCTCTAGAGGTTTATTGCCAGCACGTCAGGAAAACTCCTAGAACTTGGTTACATTGTTAGCAAGGTGTTTAATGGCAAAAAAGAATTTTAAAAAGGCTTAAGAAGATTTTATATTTTATATTTGCTACATTTTTAATCGGGCTGCAAATATAGCAGTGTGATTGACACGAATAAAAGAAAACTACATCCACCTTAGCAGGAAGTTCTGTTCAACTTGTTTTGTAGGGGGAAAGAGTTGGTGCCAAGGACCTTGCAGCTCTGTCCTGTGTGCTGGGACTGACTCCATTCTGGTCCTGCACACTGGTTGCCTGGCAGTGGTTGGAGCACATCAGGTGAACTTGTAAAGTTCAGCTCTGCATTTAGGCCTATACAGTGAAATGGAGCTTGTGTGCTCTCGGGTTACTCTGGGATCTGAAACAGAGTGGGATAATTGGAAATGGCAAGAGATTGGATTCAGAAGTGCTCTCCTGCTTCAGGCTATCACAGTAATGTAGACACACAAAATACTAATTAAGAAGCAATGGACCAAATGGACCGAAGGCACAGGGAACACACAATCGATATAGCAATGCCTGTTATATCATGTCATATCTTTTGTATTACTATTTTTACTCCATTTACAATGCCATTTGTTTGTAGTACAGTAATGTCTACATAAAATTGACTGCAACAGGGAAATAGTACTTTCTTTGTAAGAATCCCTTTATCTTCAATAAGATTTCCTTTTAATTTCTAGAATGCCGAATGAGTACTTTTACAAACTCTGCTTAAAAAAGATCACAGTACTTAGAAACAAAATGTCCAGTAAATAAACACAATGGTCTTAAACATCTTCTCATCACCAGTCATCTTAACAGAAGTAGAATAGATTGACTTTAAAATGAACTAGATGCTTTGATGCTGTAATTTCTGTAGTTTTTCTAGGTCCATATAACTTCTCCTTCTCCCTCTTTCTCACTCTTTTCTCCCCTGTAGTTTGTTTGAGCCATTTTTATCTACTGGAAAATTCCCCAGAGGTTGTATTTACTTTCCAAAGGGAGCATAATCTGAAGCTGTTAGTAGCTGTTTGTACTTTTATGTTTTTCCTTTTCAGAGCTCCAAGGCTGCAGTTTTTGATGCTATTTTCTATACTATCTTTGCCATGCAGTTGACTGAGCCATACTGAGTACCAAAGGCACATGACTCTCCATGTGAGATTTGGGACTCCACATCTGAGCTGGGCATATGCACTTGGGTAAACTTCAATGAAGCCATGGAAAAGCACAAACCTGAATCTTCTGCTTGATAGGAAGATGTTAGTCCTTTCAAAGCTTTTAATTTTATATTTGTATAATAAATTTAAAGGAAGCAACATGTTTAAGGAATATAATGAATTTAAGGGAAGCAAAGGAAGATATTAAGCGTTAGGGGAGTATTTACCAGGAAGAGAGACACTTTTATGGTTGTCCTGTCCCCCTTACCAGGAGCAGGTAATGTGCTCATTTCTGGGGCAGTCCCCATGTGCCAGGTGCAGCAGCCCACAGGATTGCCTGCATTCAGGGCAGCAGCAGAGAAGATGCAGTGCTGAGCAGCAATCAGGGGCTGCTACATGGTTGGACCCTTTCAATTTTCTCTCAAAAAGGCCAGAAAATAGTTTTTGAATTTGTCAGACTCCACTGAGCTGTAGAAAGTTGTCAGCATGACAGGAGCCCTGTCAAATATGTCCAGATGGGCTCTCATGCCTGTACAGTTTGCCACACTCTCTTAAATTTCTGCTGTTATAATTAAAAATAAAATAAGATGTAGTACTTTGATCTGGGCTCATCCTAATATATTTAAGTTCACCTCTGTTCTTAAATGCATGGCCAGGCAGTCTGTTGCCAAACAATTACAAGGAATGTCTGTAAATTGGATTCACTGCGCTACCTCCAGGGACGGCTACAATTGTCAGCTCTCTGTCAGCTAAATGAAAATAATGAAATGTAAGTTACAAACAGCAGGAAAATTGGGTGAGTCATTCTATTTATACATGTAATTACATCTAAAGGTCCAAGTGCCTTGAAATTAAAAGAAGATTGGTCCTGTCAGGTGCTTAACAAGGTTTTCTTGGAAAGGGTCTTCCTAGCTACCGCAGTGCAGAAAGCATCCGTGTCAGCAAAGCATAAACAGCTTGACGCCGTCTGCCGAGATTGGAGCGAGATGGGGCTGCAGAGCCCAGGAGCACATTGCTGCACATTGCTGCCACAGGCACAGCGCTGGGACCGACACGGCAGTGATGGCTGTACCAGCGCTGCCTCCCTCCAGCTCTGATAATGAGCACTGGCCAAAAGTTGACAAAAGGAGGTAGAAAATGCTGAGGACAAGTGGGATGTTCTCTCTTCTTCCTTTGAATCTCTCAGAAGGCCTTGGGGCTCTGGAAGCTTGGTATCAGGATGCATTGCATATTAATAATATATAAAGCACAATTAGCACACATGGCGCTTTGCAGGCTTGTAACTCGTGCTTGGCTCCAAACTTCAGCACAGCGCTGTGGGGGGATAGGGAAGAGTTGCATCATAAATACAAAATAACGGATTGATGCATTATTAAACAATTTAGTTCAGCAAGTCTTGTCAGCACAGATTTGGAGAAAAAAAAGAAGAGGTTCCATGAGACATTCATACAAATAAAGTAATGGGATTTTGAGGATAGAAAAATAGCTGCAAAGGAGTTGGATTTTCCTTTTATCAAGTGATTATAATTTTTTTAAGCAGAAGCTTATAGGATAAAGATTTTTTTGAGTATTGATGGAGACACAACATCCGTGGCTGTAACCTCAAATTCAAAAATTATAAATTGACTCTCTGTCCTAGTTGCAGCTGGGATAGAGTTAATTTTCTTCCTAGTAGCTGCTATAGTGCTGCTTGGATTTAGTATGAGAATAATGTTGATAACACACTGATGTTTTAGCTGCTGCTAATCAGTGTTCATCAAAGCTAAGAACTTCTCAGCCTCTCATGCCTTGCCAGTGAGAAGGCTGGAGTGGCACAAGAAGCCATGAGGGGACATAGCTGGGACAGCTGGCCCCAATGGACCAAAGGGATATCCCAGAACATATGGCAGCTGCTGAGCAATAAACTAGGGGGAAGGCTGGCCAGAGTCACTGCTCAGGAACTGGCTGGGCATCTGTCAGTGAGGGGTGAGCAACTGCACTGTGCATCACTTGTTTTGTATATCCTAATTCTGTTATTATTATTATTATTTTCTTCCTTTTCTTTTTCATTAAACTACCTTAATCTCAACCCACTAGTTTTCTCTCTTGCTCTTCTAATTCTCTCCCCCATCACGCTGTGGGGCAGGTGGGGAGGGTGAATGAGTGGCTCTGCAATGCTTAGCTGCCAGCAGGGGTTAAACCACAACACACCTCCACATGAAATAGTGTAACATTGCATAACTCATGTTATGGGACTAGAACCCCTTGCCTCACAGAAGTCCTGAGTTTTACAGATATACTATAACAGTAAGCATCAGCAGGCTGATGTGACTTATTTTGTGTGTCCATTATAGCACCGTGATTTTATTAACACCCAGAGTGCTTTAAAGCACTGTTGTTGGCACTGTAATTTATGGTGCATCTTAAATATTCACTTAGAAAAGCTGAGTATTGGATGTTCCTGTCCATATAACATGAATTTTTAATGCTTTTCAAATAGCTGAAAGTGAGCCCATGTGGTACTTTATTTTGGCAGTTTATATAATAGATTTAATAGACACAATATGGAACATGATTTTAACATCCATTATTGCACTTAAGAGTATATATGTTACATTACAGATATAACTTTGTAGTACAGTGTTACTGTAAGAAGTTGCTGCAGGACTATCAAGATCATAGTTACCAATTATGGTTCTTAAATTGTTTCTGTTGAAAAGATAACTAAGTTAATTCATTAGTAAAAAGTAACACTGTGACAGGTTGTCATATGACTATTTGGTCTGTTAACCAGATTTGATTTTTGCTAAGAAAACAACTAGCCACTTAAATGTCTGTTTGAAATGTGGATTGCTTCAACGAGAGAGAAATATGATATGTGTTTCTTTTCAGCAACAAAATAAAATATGGACTGGCTGTCATTAAGTGTGCAGGCTAGTAGCATTTTTGCTCAAGTTCATTTGTATATTCATCATTATTTTACCTCACAGAGATTTTAAGCCAAACTCTCATTTCTTTAACTGGAATAATGTGCCAAGCAAACGCCAGTTTTTCATTACTTTGAATTATTTTTCTTGATAAATAGCATCACATTTGAAAGGCTGCAGTGTCTTTGCAAGGCTGAGTGGAGTTCAGCATGTCCATTCATGTGGCAAGCTTCTGTGACCTTCGTTGGATGAAGATGATCAGAATCAACACCATAACTCCCAAGCATACTGATAAATCCTGTCACAGATGTTTAAGTTTCACTGATGTTTCAGAAGTTTATGTTATTTCTCTATGGCATACTCCAATTTACAGCGAAAACAGCTCAATTTATCTGACCTGAGTATTACTGGTGTATCTGTAAAAAGCTCAAACTCCCCCCAAAAAACCCCAATCCCCTAACAAATTTCCAAAGCTTCAGGAGCAGGCAATAAGGACTTGTTCTCTTTGAATGTATCTTCTAGAACCAAATTCTTGCCATCCCAGACAGGGGCTGCACTTCTGGGTTCAGATAAAACAAAAGTGGTCAGCAGTTACAACTGTGCCAGTGGAAAGAAGGAAGTTTACCCTTGATGAACCCCAGAGTTTTTAATGTGAAGCATTAAATTTTCCTACTTCTGTGGCTCACACCAATCCTTTGGTATGGTCCATGGAGACCATACCATCTTGACAAATTATTGGTCCTTTCTGATAGGTGACTTTTTTTTTTCAAGAATATGAAATACCATGTTAACTAATCTGTTGAGAGTTTCCTTTGCACACTGGGTGCTCTCATTTTCATGTGTTTTAATTCAATTCACTCTTACTTTACTGGGTTGATGCAAGTTGTATTTTAATTTTGTACTACAAAGGTAAGCATTGGGACAGAGCAAAACTGTTCCTGAAGTCCCTGACTTTTACCATGTTATTGACAACAACAAACAGTGCATTAGAGAAAAGATTTGTATAGAAGTTTTTTGCTTAATATCAAAAAAAATTTATCTCCTTATCTATCTGCCTTTTCCACTGCCTGAGCTCCTCATTCTTCTGAGGAATCAGATGAAAATGAATCAGTCAGCACTTACATTGGGGGACTGCAACAGGAGATTTACATTAGAAACAATCTCAGGAATGACAGAAAGACACATTTGTTAATCCAAGAATGGCACCTAGAGGTATCTTAGTTTCTGAATTAAACTAGGATTTGCCTTTGTGGTACTTTAAAGCTCCCTGTCAGATTGTATCAGGTAGGCTGAGTGGCAACACCAGGGGGATCAAATCTTGAAGGCATACTTCTTTTATTTCTGCCCCTTTGCTTTTCAGGCAGGTAGATATTTGCAGCATTTGGCAGCCCGAGCAAAGCCAAATTGTTACAGATTTGGACAGCAACATTTCACAATTATGAATGTTGAAAGCTTTCTGTCAAAAAATTGCTCCACATTTTTCTCTTCAATCAACAGCTACAGGAGTCCACTAATACTCTACAGAAGTGTAGGTGTTTACCATACTGCTTGTAGGTGAAAGGTTTTTGCTTCAGCAACTAATTATACTTTTACATAAGTTACAGATTCTCCTACCATACTGGAATTATTACAGACTCATAGGAAACCTTCAAGATTCAAGTAATTTTTCCCACTACACACTTGTGTCAGGGTATTCTGGCTAACGTTTAGCACTAAAATACATCACCTTCAAAGCAATAACCTGTTTTTCAAGTGCAGTTTAATGAAGGAGCAGCCTGCTGATACATAGGATTACTCGATCTTGTATTAAATTGTTGGTCCTGTGGGAACATACCAGATTTCTCTTTACAGATCTCTGGTCCCAGTGTATGCCAGTGTGTTGTGACCTTCACATCAAAAATTTCAAAGACCTTTGAAAATACTTTTACAACAACTTTTACCACAACCCAAATACTAAGGATACAGCTCACTTCTGTGTAAAGAATTGCATACAAATGAAGGAGTATCATACCTGGCAGAAAATCCAACACTGCAGGTTAGCCATCAAAGGTTTTCTGCTCTTTCTCCCATGTAAGGAGCTAAAAAGGTCTTGAGCAGATATTTAATCTGAGATCCAGGTATTAGACCAGACCTGCAGTGCTGGCACTGCTTTCACTGGGAAGAACTGGAATTTTTAACAAATGCAGTGCTATATGCTCATTTTCTCCTTGGGGATCTACTCCAGATTGCTTGCCTTTTGGGATTAGACAGATTTGGTATTTAGTTCTTAAGATCTGGTACTTAATCAATAAATCAGATTTTAATATGGCTCCTGAAGCATTACTGACTGGTTTTAGAATGCTTAGACCTTTGACTCTGCAAAGTAGAAAACCCTAGTGGTGATTAATATGAAAGGAACTGAAATGGTGACTGTCCAAGTATTTAATCTCACTATAAACCAGTCATCTGCCCATTGTGGAGGCAGTGTTACCTCCTTTCTGTCAGGGTGTGATTGGCCCTGTCTATGTGCTGGAAAACATTCTGTGTACAAACACATACTCTGGAAATCACTGTCTACATTAAACTTCATGGCAAATGCTGCATTTACCTTGACTCCCTATAGGCAGTAGGTAATTTTAGGGTAATGTGAAGTTTGACATAAATTGCTTTTCACTCTGTATTGAAGGACACCAGGGCATAGAGATAAGACTAAAGATAGTATCATGATTAATGTTAATATAGAATTTTGAGTGTCTTTATATAAATAATGGAATATTTAAAAGTTTATATAAATAATTGGGTTCTGGCTCTATAGGTCTAAGAGAAGAAGAAATAGCTAGATAACAAATATGTGTGCTTATGTGGGACAATGTGCAAAGCTGAAAAATGTTCACACAATACCAGAAGACAAACAAATATGAGAAAAGTCATATGGAGCTCCTGACAAAGCTTTACTCAGTAGCTACTGCATTTTTCTGTTCCACATCCACATACACAGTATCAGGCTTGTGACAACTTTTCTTCTAGCTCTATAATCTATAATACAGAATTTTCCATTTTTTCAAAGTATATACTTTGATCAACACATGGATTGCAAAACGGTTGCTAGGTTACTCTGTAGTAAAGTCTCAGATACTGCTGTGTAGCCTTATTTCTAGTGAAAAAATTAATTGATTCTTTGGTTAATGTTGCTTTTTTCTTGCTAAGATCTAAAAATCCTTGAAGATTGCAGTATGTTTTAGTAAGCAATTGCTAGTTGAATGTCTATCAAAATGAAGATAAAATAGCAGAAATGCAGTAACTATCAATGCAATTTCACCACCACAGGTACAGTATTTTATATTAGTAACATCCCACTGTATTGTATGCTGGTTTTTTTTTTACATTAGGACTAGACAGAGGAAGAATTTTGGTAATTTCTGTTCATAAAGACATTTTCCCTTGCAGTTTGCAGCATAGACTCTGTAGCAGCCTGTGGAAGATAATGCAAGTCTTCTGAAAGTCAAAATATTTTCTGGTCTTTGTCCTTTATAAGGCCTATGAAGAAATGAGTTTTCAGATGCTTATCCCATTCATTAACAAATCCCAGGCTTTAGCTGAGTCCTATTTAGGTGTAGTCCTATCTCCACTAAAGGCAATTGCAAAATTACCATTGGCTTCAAAGCAGAAGGAATATTAGTCAGACTGTTCCTCAGGAGGATGACTCTCTTGAAATCCAGGTGTATGAGACCAGAATAGAACCCAAAAGGACTAAAGAAAGGACCTGTCACTGCAGCCAGGACACAGGAGCCATGCTATGCTTTCTCAGATGGTATTTAATGAAGGTGTGTCTGAAGACTATGATCCTGATTCAGAGGCACTTCTGTTTCAAAGCTCTGTGCTAGGAACATATTAACAGTATTACTTCACTTCAGCTGCTGGGGATTTGATTTCACACATATACTAATTTCTTTTTTTGTGGTTATAATTTTCACAAAACAAAGTTAGTGTAGCTCTCCATGCTTTGTTGATTTGGGAGTACTTAGCAGCCAAAGGATTATTAGCAGCTTTTGTGAGACATCACCGTGTGTGTGCATGTGCACCCACCCACATCTCAGGCAAGAGCTGGAGCTCGGTGGTTTGTTTTACAGTTAGAAACCTCCTCTGTTCTTTTTATACCTTCTGTTCTCCTGAGGCTGAGATATCTAGATAGCTCTTGTGAAGTAATTGTCTTGTTTTGACAAATACAATACATTCACCTACACTCCTTGGTAGTCTTCTGTCTAAACTTGTTGACAAATAAATACCTCTGGACACTGGATAAGAACAAATTCTGACACAAAGTTAAAAAGAAGACTCTCCAGAATTCTAAAACTCTTTGTACCCTACCTGGTTTTCTTTCTTTTTTAATCTGTTCCTTAAGCTTTATGTATTTTTCTCTTAGGACTTATATCCTTTAGAGTAGTTTAGTTATTCCTCTGCTCTGGAAACTCAGAGTACACATTTTCAAGGCTATCAGCTCTTTCAAATGACTAGTGCCCAGCACCCATCAATGGTGAATCTAGGCAAATTACTAGGAGGAATACAAAAACCTGGGACTTACTGGATGTCAGACAGCTGGAGGATAACTGCACATGCTTTTGGATATCTATTTTTCCCTGTTGGAATTAATTTCCTGGATTAACACATTGTGAAACTCAGCTATTAAATTAATTTTTTGGTTTAGTGTTAGTAAATTTCTATGTTATTTTCTGATTCTCAGTATTTTCATGCAGGCTAAAACTGCTGAAAAATAATGAAAGATTTTTTTAGTCTCCAGCCAATGGTTAGTTTACGATACACACTTTTTGGGTACATATGTGTAAATTTGGGAACAGAAAAACACATCAGTGCTGGTCTTCATGGGTGGACTTGGCTGCTCTGGCTCAAAAAATCACTGGCATTCATGAACACATGCAGGCAAAGAGCAGCAGGTGCACACACACAGAAGGTATAAATAGAACTAAATAAAGAAATAAGAGAGACTGCTGAGACCAAGCACAGGGCTCAGGAAGACAAGGGAATGGACCAGCAGCCTGTTTACATGATTGACTGCTTCTATGCTCTTTGTCCACTTCTGTTCCTGCCTCATTAACCCATATCTTTCCCTTTCCCTACTTTTGGTCCTTCCTCTAAACATCCCATAAGAAGTCTTGTGCATTTCCACAATCCCCTTGAATGATCCCATAGTAAGTTTTGAGCAAACTCCAAATTCTTTTCCCCACAAGCCACAATAAATTCTGCATCCCTGTGGGCAGTCACCCTTTATGGCTGGGGAGAGATATTCTTCAGCCACCTCAGAAGACTTCACTCCATGAAGAGCAGGCTCTTCAACCTCCACAGATGACTTTGGAGTTACTAATTTGAAGTGTTCTGTTTTCACTGATTAGGCTACTGATGTTTCTTCACCTGTTGCTATTCCTCAGTTTCTTGCTGGCACTTGAGTTTAGTTTGATTAGTGTATAATCAGATCACCTAACAGAACTCAACAATCATACACATCTGTGGCTAATCTGTCACTTACTGTGCACTGAGTGGTGGCCTGAAATATTCCACCATGGTCTTATGAGGTTGCATTGCATAAGCAGTGCCTCTTTTACAAACAGGTTTGCTTGTCTAATCCTAATCATCACCAACCTAAAACCTCTATGATTAAGAATGTTTATATCACAGCATACGACAGTCAAGTTAAGTATTTTCAGGAAATTTTCCCAGAGTAAAAAAGGTGGACCAGCAGAACAACCTTTCCATGGACAATGTGGTGTCTCTCTCTTGACAAAAACCTTCAAGCACAGGCTCAACACATGCATGTTGGGAGCAACCTGTGTGTAGCAGATCACACTGAATAGTCCAGGAACAGAGATGATGTCCTGAGGGCCTTCACAGCCCTATGATCCTACAAGTAATGTCTCCACACAGATAAGGATTCCTTATGTGACTCACAGTTTGAAAGTTTGGACACAGGTCCTGTTAAGAAATCAGTAATTTTTAAAAATAGCCATGTTCTTAAAAACATATAGCATGGAGAAGACACTGGGCATTGAAAATATACCTTAAAACTGAAGGTATTTTCATCAGCTCTATTGCTCATAACTAAGTGCTTGTCATTATCCAGGACTTGAGTAATCTGTATGTCTGTGATCTGTTATCCAAAAAGTATCACTACACTTCTTAGAATATAGTCTTACATTTATTTGAATATTGTTATGCTAAAAATATGTATAGATCTTTGAGAAATTTTTAAATTATTATTAATTGCTTTGGCTTTTTAAAGTAAAAAATAGCTTTTGGTAGAGATTTCACACTTCAGGCTTCGTATATCAGAACTGCAGGCTTCCAGAGAGTGTAAGGCCATAAAAGCTCACTTTTTTAGCATAGATGGAGAGACGATATAATCTGGAGGTCAGGGACTATTTAGAAATAAACAAAACCTCAGACTCCACAGCTTTTTCAAAGTTCATTCAAAAAAGCTCAGCTAGAGTTTGACTTTAACAATCCCACTGAAATATCTGGGTTAGTGTTTCCACAGTAACCAAAGTTGAATTGTTTGAAACAAAACAATGTACTTGAAAAGTTTCCATCTCCTATATAGTTTCTTTTGTTTTGATACATATATAATTTATCAGTCAAAAACAGTAGGTGGTAATTCTTAAGGAACATTTAAAACAATTGGTGATCTCACTTTCAGTCTGTTTAAATCAAGAACAGTAACTACACACAGGAGGTGAAAACTGTTTCCACATTTGTAACACAGATTAAAAAATGGCTGGAAATGTCAACTCATTGACTGAACTTGGTCTAACTCTCCAGGCACTTATAAGCACACTTGAGCATGTATGAAGGCTTCCTGGACTTTTCCTTATGCCTGTATATGATCCTACCCAGCAAGTGCATAAGATGATCCTCACTCATACATCTTGATTTAAGAACAAGAAGGCTAGGAATAAGAATAAAGCTTTGGATAAAACCAAGTTAGATGAAGCATGAGATGAATGAGTTTCAAGGTGACCTCTAATTTGGAGTGCTTGACGTCAGCTGTTTGGGGATCGTGGGCTGCAGTGCTGAGTAGTCAGAGATCTCCCTGGCCCAAAGAAGCCAGTGTGACTCTGATGCAGAACAGGCTGTCATGAGCACAAGTTTGTTTATTTGTGCATGAGTGTGTGTATTAAGCATTTCTAGAGGTTGCTGCTGAAAAACTAGTCACATTTCTTCTCATCTCTGCATCTGTGTTACCTGTGGCTAGCTGTGCTAGTGAAATGATTGAATTGAATTTAGCTCCAAATTCACCTCACCGATCAGAATGTGACCTGCAGTGTGCATAGGTACACTGACAAATTACACTGTCATAAATTTCATTTTCTCAGTGTTTGGGGATTCCTTCAGTAACCCTTCCATAAGTGATACAATAGCCCTAGAAAAGCATGTAGCAAAGCAGTTCTGACACACTGAAAACAAATTTAGGCTTAATAGTGACTTTGTAGTTCATCCTTGTTTTCAGATTGGGCAGTGGCTTAGGATTTTTTGGTGCTACAAACTGGCTAAACAAACTACAGCTGCTATAAACTAGGATCCAGAAGTACTTGTAAAGAAAGTGAAGTGTTAGATGCAGGGCTGGAAGCAAATGAAGCTGTGTGGATGGGGATGAACATCCTTCCTCTCTCCCCACAAGGCAGGGGCTGCTGGAGCTTAGTATGGGGACACAGCTCCCAGCTCTCACTTTCTGAATTTCCTGTGTGGTCTCTGATAGCCAGAGCACTTCTTAATGTGGATACATGGGGTCTTAACAACCCAAAGGAACTTAAATTCAAAGCAGTCCACAATTTTTAAACCACTTATGGCTGCTTTTCTCTTTTTTTCTGCATTTGAAAAGGGAACTGTACACAAGGAGAATGCATTATTACTGTTATTATTTGCATTTGGTACAATCCCTTTAAGCAGAACTGATGCATGCACAGGAAGATTTCTCTAATGACAGCTCAGCCTCTCCTGCAGTCATCCCTGTCTCGGGTCATTATGAGGCTGTTTGACACAAGGAGACAAATTCCAGCAGGGGTCCTCTGGTGCCACTGAGTGTTGCCATTGAAGAGCCCCTAGTTTGTACTCCTCAGCTAGACAACATTAGCGGTCCTTACTCCCAAAAGCTTTCAATGTGTAGTGCCAGTCTTCAGTGTATGCACTGTAAAGGCATTGACTGCAGGGTCAAAGTAAAACCACATTATGTATCAAAATTACCCTGCAGATAATCTTTCTTTTAGCCATTTAAAGTCTAGGAGAGCAATTAGATTCCTTTTTTACAAGCTGAAAGGGAACAAACTTAGAAAAGTTAAAGGACAAATGCCTAATCTGAGGGCACAGAACATGGGTGGGAAAATATTACTGGGAATTCTTGTAAAGGATTCTGTAAGGTTGCATAAGAAAAAAAAATGAAATGTTTCATAATTAGACTGAAAGTGTCATTGTGTTCTTGGTTTTCTGCAAGACATGAAAGGGAAAATCACTTTTAACTTATTTCTGAATCACATAATAGATTATTCTTCCCTTAGGTCAGGGAAATATTGTATGTCTTAGAAGAAAAAACTTCTGACATTCCTGTTGTGTTATGAAGTGCCTGCTTTGATAAAGTGGATGAAGAGAGAGCCCTTGCCCATTTTATCAGTGGTATCAACAGGTCTTGCTGTTCCTCTGTCAAGTCATTCTTTGTAATCCTACTAGAGACCTTAACAAAATCCAACTAAAGGGCTGCATCTCTATTCAATAAGGTCATGAGCCAGCTGCAGTCCTGAATGCATATGGGATGTGCAACAATGTACATCAAAAACATTCCTCTCTGCAACTCAACTATTTACGCTACACCAGAGTGTGCAGTGAATATAGAGGGCCCTTGTGATGCAGAATAAGAAGAGCTGTGTGTAGCAGAGAGCAAAAAATAGCACAGAATATACAGATGTGGCAGATGTAAATTTTTTTTAAAAGAAGTAATGGAAGAGGTTTATAACATTCCATTGCTGTTTTTTTTCTTTTGTTTTTTCCCTCATCCTGTTGAAGGAAAGCGAGGGTTTGCAAGAATGACACAGCTGTCTGCTACAGAAGGTAGAAGAAAGATTCCCAGTTAAAATCTGACACTTCCTGCAGCTGCCCTGCTCTTATTCCTCCCATTTGCTGAAAGTTCTAGCAATGCCTCCAGAAAGATGGCAAGTGTCTCTGCTGCTGATTCCATTGCAAAATCCCCTGACTGAGGAATCTGCATTTTTCCAGTACTGAGGAAAAGAACTTATAGTGTCCCTCAAAGCCAATAGAAAGACAAATATATGTGTGCTGCATCTGCCATGTACTGTTATTCTTAGGATTTTATATTATTCATATTTTCTTTTTTATATAGCAGTCCTTTTTTTCTTTCCTATTAACATTTTCAGCAACATGGCTCTTACTTGGATTTTCCTGATGCTGATATTCTTTTGCAGTTTATTTTTGAAGAGAGTATTATCTCAGTCAGCACCTTATCAAGTTGACTCTTGCTGTACTATTTTTCTTTTGTGTACTTTAAACATCTGTTGCAAAAAAGGTCCTTTTCTCTGTTAACCTCCTTGGTAGGTAAAATTGCTTTCTGCTAGTTGTTTTATATCATATATACCAGCACAGATTACATTTTGAGATCTACCATATTGTATGTAGTAATGATCTGAAAAAGAACTCATTTTTGTGACAGAATTTCAGTTTTTTTAATGCCTTACTCTTAGTTTAGGTTCGTGCTGATTTATCAAAAGATGCAATCTATAAGGTGGGATGTTACTTTGTTCTTCCCATCAGCTCATCTCTGCTTACTCCTTCCTTTACTGCCACTCTCACTCTCTTTCTCACAGATGCAGTTTTTCATTCATGTCTCTAACTCCTGCACTTCCTCCAGTGACCTATTCCTTTCCTTGTGTTTTGACGTTCTCTTTACATTCTCTTACAATTTTTTCTCCCAAGCTCACAAATGGGAAAAAACAGTAGGCAAAGACTCCTGATCCTGTCCTGTTTCCTTCAAAATGCTGTTGAAAAGATAATTTTCTTTGCCTCTTCCTTGGTCTGTGTACCCCGTTTGTATCATTCTACAAGTTTCTCTCTCCTTCAACAAACACATGTTCATTCTTTGTTGCTGTTCCAAGAACTTTCATAGCAGCCCCTGCTACCTCCCTCCTTAGATATATACTTTCTCCCATCCTGCCCATTGTATTTTGTCAGAAGAATTCATCTGCAAACTGCCTCCTTGCTTTCTTCAGTTCTTCAATGAAAGAATACAGTTTTTCATCCCCCCTTACAATTTGTTAACAGATGGGTTGGTCATCTCTTGGTTCCTGCTGCTGTGCTGACCAGTTCTGATTGACTTTTCATTTTTGCTATCCCAGCAGCTTTTACTCCTGTCCTGTCTCTGGCTTTGTGCTGATGGTTTCTCTGCACAGAATGGTGCAGCAGAAAGATGCCTAAGGAAGCTGCAACAGCCACTCTGGGTACCAGAAGAGAGAGGGACAGTGCTGCAGATGCTCAGCTGTTTTCCCTCCTGCCAAGCTGACTTTCCTGGGAAGGAGGTTATAAGGGTGCTGCCCGTGGCACGTGTGGCTAGGCCAGTGCTTGGGTTAGTCTGGACATACCCATCAGGGAAAGCATTGTCCTGTGCTGTTAGGTCAAGTGTTTTTGGGCCACAACATTATATGTTATTATTTACTGATCACAGCATACCATTAACCCAGGCATAAAACAAATTTGCATTCATAAAGCAAATGATAATTAGCAATGCCTCTCAAGAGGGTAGAATATTCTTGTGTCTAACTTGAAGTTTAAGTATTTTAATTGAAGACCTAATTATTTTAATTTTCTCAATATTTTTTCCTGTCAAGGGGATTTTTTAAAATCAAATTGAATGGTCTGAAGACATGTTGTTTGTAATAATTTGTCATTATTGCTAGAGATTTAAACTGTGTGTTATATATCCAAGGAGGTTAACCACTGCCCTTTTGACAGAAAATCAAAAATAAAATCCTGATTGGAAAACTCTGCCCCAAAGAGCTCATTATTTTTTACAATAATTCCAAGGAACAGCAGCCTGTCAGTTCCCTTCCTGGAGAGGTCTTTGATTAAAGAAAGAAAAACCTTACTCTGGTAGTAGCTGAGCTCATGAGCAAAGTGAAGTGGCTGTTTTGCCTCAGACCTCTTCCAGTCTAGTGTAACTAATGTTGATACTGCCATTTTAATATATTTTGGTCTTACCCAAGTGAATACCAGTTATACAGTTGTTTCTCCACAGATCAGTGAGGTTTTTGTTCTTTACTTGAAAAGTTTTAAAACAGCTGTGGCCCAGACTGGGCTACAAGGAGATTCCACATACTTAATTCCTTGAAGAGTGAGCAAGTATGTGGATCTCAAATGAATTACTCAAAGTAAATTTTAAAATACTTTTTTATTTTCAGAGAAAATCTTAATATTAGCTGTATCCTTCACTTATGCTGTCTGCAAAGGTGGAAACAAGTAAAAAAGTCTTCTTTATGTTTCATCACTCAATACAGAGGCTTGTAACTGCAGAGTATTTTTTTCTAACACTGGAGGTTTTGAAATATGCAAAAGGCTGTACCAGCATGAGTACCTAAGGGGCTGGAAGTTGATTTAGGTTATTTCTACACATAATTTCCAGTCTGGTAACTTTTAAGAGATGAAAAACCAGGACACAGATTTAAACAATGTCACCGAGTGTTTTGGTTGGTAATGGAGGATGTTTAGCAGAGATGAGGAGAATCATGACATTCCTCTTCATTTCAAACTGACAAGCATGTCAGCCTTGAGGCAGATTACCCAACAGTAACACCACCTATGTGACCTCTTTGTTTTTTCCTAGGGTTTCTCATTGCTCATGTACACCATCATCTCGTCTGAACTGTCTGTGACACACGTACACAGTCCCACGCGGCTGTTTTCACTCCTCACTAATAACCTGATCAATCTTGTTGACATCTCAGGGTCTCTTCTGGATCCTACAGCTTCACCTGACTTGTGCAGTGCTGAGACACCCAGGCTGGGGAATCTGTTCTCTCCACATCTCACATGCTTCTCTCAGGTCCAAAATCATCCCCTGTAAAATCCAGTGCTGAAGAAGGACCTCCCACAGAATCAGAGGAAATGTCCAAAGTCAAAAATCTAGGTCCTTAAACCACAGGTCCCTTTTTCCTCTCTCATTTTCCATTTCACGTTTTAGAGCTCTGTGCATCCATTTGCACTCATGTGCATACACACCTTCACTTGGCAGGGCTAAGCAGGTACTGATGCAGTGTTACTTTCTCCCCATTTCTTTCGCCTTCCCAAAATTTGGCTTTCCTCTGCTGGTTTGGAAAAAATAGAGCAGATTTAGAAGAGAGTCAGGATGCAGGTGCTCGTGGTGGACAAGCTGATCAAACCTTACTCTTTTTCCTGACAAGAAAGAGACAGAAGATCAAATTACAGACCTGCTCCAAAATTTCCCCTTGAGTAGTGTGACAGTACTTCTTGGATGGAAGAAAAGAGCAGACAAATAACAAATACAGTTTATGTTGAGACACACCAAGGGAGAACATCTTTTGTTAAGTACGTAGTGCATTTTTCCTGGGGTGGATCATGCAACTGCCCTCCAGTATGCAATTCAACTATTATTAGTTTAAATGCACTATTTTAAATGGTGCTTAGGTGCAGCTTTGCTAAATACTAATGCAACTTTAAAAATAATTTATAAAACTTTTTGCATGTATAATGAAAGATAACTGTTTCGAAACTCCAAATTTCTTGTAGTCTGCCAGTCTGTTTACACAGAAAACACAAATTATTTCTGCTGCACACTTGACATAGGAATGGGTACAACATTCTCTGCAAATTTTGAAATACATCAAGACGCCCAGGATTTGAAAGCAGAACAGTAGATCCTTGTCTTATTTTTATAATATGAGATTGATAAAGCATATTTATACTAACATACAAATTACATATTCAGCACACAGTATCCTTTACTAAAAGAAAGATATCCAATCTTTTGTTAAACTAGAATCCCTTAATACTGCTTACAATTTCCTGATGGCATTTTCCAGGCAAAGTGGCAAAATCAAGCTAAAGCCATTTTATATGCTGAAATCAAATATGTGAGGACTAATATGTATCACTGTATGAAACACTTTTTTCTTTTATTCTGGACTGGTATGATAACTTTTAGCTGTTACTCCAGATAGCTCCGAAGAATCCTTTTGTGAGTCCTTTAGAGGCCAAAGAAAGAAATCATATTTCCAGTAGGAAAGTTTACTGCACCCTCTGTGCTGCTGTCTATGTTAGAGCAATCCTATTAAAAAAAGAGAGAGACATGCACACAAAATTGTACAAAATAACTGATAACAGAGCCACAATGTACATCTTCAGCTGGACCTGCTTTTAGCATCCTACTCCTTTCCCAATTTTTTTTCTTTCAGCAAAAAGATTCTTTTTAAGCAGCCTCTTTACCTCTAGAAGTGGATTAATTTTCTTCTAATTTCCCAAAAAAGGATTAGGACTAAAAGATCTGATCTCCTTTTTAGGACACCATGGCATCATCTTGAGAAGGTTTCTGTTTGATGTCAGTTTTGCAAAAGTTTCTGTCCATAGAAAATAAACAAAGTACATGATTTATTTATATTTTCTGATTTGGTTTTTTTTTTACATTTATACCAGTCTATTTTTGGTCAAATGGACAGAAAACCCCCCAGCCTAATTCTTCCAGTGATTTCTGAAATGTTCCCCATTAAGCTTGACATTTGATGAATATTTCAGTGGATACATGCCTTTCTAGCATCTCCCCTAATAATTACATCAATTCTGTGTGCATGGTCCACATAGATGCAGTGCTGAGGTATTGATGGACCATGACTGTTACAGAAGAGTAACAAGGAAGAGAGAATAATGTTGATTAGACTTCGGGGTGCTAGGGATGAATACTGCCTATGTATTCAGAAGTAGTGTGTGCTGTGTCATTTCCAATATAAAAAAACCACGTGCAAGGTCCATTTCAACACACTTAACACGCAAACTACATAATGGAACATATGAATGCAAACTTACATGAAACCAGTGGTTTTTTTTACTGTTTCTTAAACATACGTATAATATATTAGATAGATAAGACAGTAAGATGTTCTAATGCTTGATATGAGAGAAGGCTGGATTTACTTTTGAAAATAATTGTTTCTTGGAGGAACTACACCATGAATAGATTTAGTTGAGAATTAATAGAAACATTCCAGAATGTAGATAACTGAAATACCATTAATTTTCCACTAATTGGCAAAAACAGATTGCTATCTTTCCACTTAATATTTATTATAACATGATTTCTTTGTAGAAACGAGATGAAACATTTCATTGAAGTGCAGCTCTTACTAAGCATCAGCATGCTTGCAGAAGAATAGAATCATTTGCAGTAGAAGAGATGCCTCTTAGGTCATCTCAGTCCATCAGCCTGAATCATTGGTGGATGGATTTAATAATTCTTAAAATAGATTTGAATATCTTCAGTGATGGAAATGCTGTAACTTTCTATGTCAGGTTGCTTCATTGTGTAACTGCTCCTCTGGCTATAAATTTTCCCAGATGCATTTAAATCAAGTTATGAGCATGTATTGATCAACTTAATTGACTAATGACAGTGATTGATCCTTACTCTCTTTACAGTGTTCTGCTAAGTATTTGTACATTCTTTGTTTCTCTTCAACTTCTCCTTAGTTTTGCAAGATCATTTCTTTAAGTCTGTTTCACATACCTGATTATCCATATTTTCTCATATTCATTTGTATACCCTTTTAATCCCACCCTTTTTGATGGGCTTTTTAAACTAAAATAAACTTGAAGAACTCCAGTGGACTCTATAATACTAGGAAATTCAGTAAAAAATCATTTCGTCTGGATATATATATAGGTTATATTTAATAAAAAAAAGTCAGTGCAGATGATTGGAGACACTCCTGGGAATCATCAAACAAGACGATTCCGTAGTCCTGTATGGGACAGGTAATTACATTCATAAATTTATCAAGAACCATCTTAAACTGACATATATTTTTTGCACTTTTTCATCCTACTGAAAAACTGCTTCATCATTTCTGAAACAGAAAAGCTTTTAAAATTTCCTCTTCTTCCTACTTTTTATTTTTTTGTTCTCCTGCCAGGATTACCCCATATTTTAAACCCCATTTTTCCCGCTATTTCCATCCATCCATCCATCCATCCATCCATCCATCCATCCATCCATCCATCCATCCATCCATCCATCCATCCATCCATCCTTTCCAAATCACCTCCTGTTTGTCTCCCATATATACATACAGAAAAAAAAAAATCCATGCCCTGGTTTTAAACACCACTTTGCTGAGGCCTTTCAGCCTTTCATTGCAGACTGGTCTGCCAAATCACCTGGTCATCCTGGCAGCCCTCCTTGGTGTGTATTGCAACGAATTCAATTTCCCTTGAGTATACGAAATGAAGGCTGAGTTCCACATTCCTGATGAGACTGAGCTGGTTCTCGTGTAATGGCAGTAATAACTCTCTCTAGAAAGGCCTCACTGAATGCTTCTTGGGATCACTGTTTTAATTTCACAACCCTTCTGTAGTGAGGCCTCACTGTAACCCTGGCTCTGCTTGGTGCAGGTCTTTCACGTCCTCTGTTATTGCTGTAGAAAAAGCTTCTCCTTTATTTCAGAAATTCTTGCTATTGGGTCATGGTGCATGATCTTCTTCTGTGTGCTGTTGAATTTCACATCAGTCCATATATTTCCCCTCACTCCACATATTTCAGTCCCAAAGATGTGTTCATCTTTCAGGCACAAGGATGGCAGGTGACTGAAACCTGGTATCTGCTGCAAAACAGCTGAGTAATTTTGAGTTTTCTTGTCTTCTTGTGGGAATGTGCTCTATAGCAACAGCTGTGTGGGTGTGGTGGGTTGGCCTTGGCTGGCTGTCAGGTGCCCACCAAACTGTTCTCTCTCCCTCCTCAGCAAGACAGGAGGGAAAAAATAAGATGAAAAAACTTGTTGATTGAGACAAAAACAGGGAGATTGCTCACCAATTATCATCATGGGCAAAACAGACTCAGCTTGGGGAAAATTAGTTTAATTGATTGCCAGTTAAAAACAGAGATAGTGAGAAACAGGAACAAAACTGAAACCACCTTCTCCCCACTCCCTTTCTTCCCAGGCTCAGTTTCACTCTCAACTCCTCCATCTCCTTCCTCCCTGCTGAGCATTGCAGGAGGATGGGAATGGGGGGAGTGATCAGTTCATATCACCATATCTGCCACTCCTTCCTTCTCACTCTCTTCCCCATTCCATCATGAGGTCCCATCCATGTTGTACAATCCTTCATGAACTTCTGCAACATGGCTTCTTCTCGGAGACTGCAGGTCTTCAAGAGTTGCTCTCTAAGTCCCTCATGGGCTACATGTCTTGCCAGAAGTACTGATCCTGTGTGGGCTCCTCTCCAGAGGTCACAGCTTCTGCCAAGAGTCTGTCCCAATGTGGGCTCTCCACAGACTGCAGCTGTCTTCAGGACACTTCAATCTGCATCTCTGTGGACCTCTGAGGGGTGTGGGGAGGATATCCTGCATCCATGATCTGCCCCATGGGCTGCAGAGGAATATCTGTTTCAATGCCTGCAGTACCTCCTCCCCCTTTTTTTTCAGTGGCCTTGGTGTCTGCAGAGATCTTTCTCTTTTTCTTTTCCCTATCTCCCACAGATGCCATTTCACCCTTCATTAAGTATGCTATTGACAAGAGGCCAGCAGTGTCACTGATGGGCTTAGCTTTGGGCAGCAGTGAGTTTATTTTGGAGACAGCTGGAACTGGCTCTGCTCAATATAGGAGCAGCTCCTGGTGACTTCTCACAAAGGCTTTAAAAACCTGACCATGTGCACAAAATGCAGTTGGGAATGCTCCTGTCTCTTGCAGTGGATCTGTCAGAGACTTTGGGTGGAGGTGCCCTAAGCAAGCAGCCTTTTTTCCTCCTCCAGTTCCCATGATTTGGGTACAAGCTGGCTTTAGCAATTTGCACACCATGAGCTCAGTCCCAGCCTGATGCATGCAGGCCACAGCAGCTCTGCTGAGCAGCCTGAACACCCTTTGTTGGATTTTCTGGGCTCTGAGAGTTTATTACAATCAAGCAGAAATACCCTTGGAAGGGGAATCAGCACTTCTGCACTGATTGTGGTTTATGCTCAGAGGCACAGAGATGTGAAAACTTGTGTGTCATGTAGCCCTTGTTGCTTTCTGGGGGAGAGAGTGAGAAATAAGTGGTTTTAGTACTACATTTGCAATCATCCTTTAAAGGACAGCTGATGCACAAAATGTTTTCCATACCCTTTAGGAAATGCTGAGTGCTCCTCCTCTTCTCCTGGATTTTGCTCTGATCCTGGCACCTGGTGGGGTGCCCTGTGTGGGAGAAGGCCATGGACTGCTCTGGGCCTGTTGCAGATGCTTTCAGATGTCTTCAAAAAGGTGGAAAAACCCACCAAAATGAGAGGCAGGCAGGAAGTATGTGGCAGCTCTGTGTGGATATGCTTAGGAAAGGGTGTTTGTCACTTGGGCAGGAGACACCAGAGGCACCTGTGAAGAGGCACAACAGAAGATGCAAGAGGACACGTGAGGGCACATGAGAGGAAAGCATAAGAAGGAGATCTGAGAGGAGACACAGGAGGATACACAAAACAGGGACATGGGAGGAGGACTGTGAGGAGACACTTTTGGAGCGAAAAAGCAAAGAGAAAAAGAAAGGGATCTGTTGGGGTTATGGCTGCAGAGCATTCATGTAAGGAGGAGAAGACAGAATCTGTGGACAGCCCATGCTGGGACAGGGACATCTCTGAGAGACTGTGATCCATGGGTCAGCCACACTGGAGCTGAGAGCAGTACCAAGTGAGGAGGGGAGGAAAAGGGCAAGAAACTGGGACTGATTTAAGAAACTATTATGCCTGTGGTGCTCATTACCCCATCAGTGAGATTGGGAAGGAAAGAGATAAATTCAGTGAAAATAAGACCAGCAGAGACAAGGAAAGGGAAGGGGTGGTATTGGACTGCAGTTGAACGTGTGGAAGGGAATGAAAGGTGATTGTCTTTGTTTTTTGTTTAATTGTCTATGTCTCTTTATGTTACTCAATACCTGCATCAGTAAGGAGAAGATTATGCTAATTTGCAATAAATTATCCAAAACTCCCTGGATTGAGACTGTTCTGTCTGCAATAGCAGGTCAGAGTATCAAGGCTGGCCAAAGGGTGTAATGGGCATTGCGTATCCTGTCAAATAAAAGGACAGCCCTATTCTGAATTTTCTCTGTGGGACAATCCCCTTGCAGTTCTTTTCCTCTTCAGAAGAACAGGAGGCGTATGAGTATGTAATATAGGAATTACTTTTATACCTTTGGTATTTAATTTTCCATTTTCACTGATAGGGCTGTGCTTAGCATAATTGAATGTTTTCTAGAAGCAGCTCTTTGCTGAAAGAGCCTTCAGGTAAAAAAGCCACATGTTGCTCCTACAATGGCTACACAAGGTCCTCTGTTGTGTCTCCAGAGGAAAGTAGGGCTTGGGGGCATCTGACACACCACAAAGAAATAGAGGATACCCTGGAGCACTGTGCAGCTGCAGTGCTGCCAACAGTGTTCAGGTAAGTCCAGAGCTCCTTTTGCACACAGAAACATGGTGAGGAGGATTTCTTCTGCTCCTCTCCAGCTGCACATGAACTCTCCCTGAAGCAGCTGCTCATAGCCCTACTTCTCCAAGTTTGCTTTTCACTGTGCAGGATTTTGCAGAACCAGATGTGACACCAGTCTCTTTTGTGCTATTCCCTAATTGACAGGAAAGTATTTTGAATGATGAAAGTCTTTTTGGACCTCTGGAAGATCACTGCTCTTTATTTCAGAATAAAGCCTTCCCAAATTACTGGTGAAACCACACAGAGGTGTTCAAAACACTTTTTGGCTCTAAATTATTTTTATAAAATACTCACATTAGTAGGTGAACTACATAGGGTGTACTTTAAATTACTTGTTAAGTTCCCAAAAGTGGTTGTGAGTAAGAGCTATTGTATCAGCAGATAAAACTCAGATAAAATAGCAAGACTCCTCTATTCTTTCCTTTAAAAAGGGAATATCTCAGGGCTCATTCTTCTGTAAAGAAAAAACATTCTCCTGTGGTTAGGAGATGGTTTGGTAGAGGATCACAATAGCAGAACCATCCTGACCAGCTGTGCTGGGGCTTAACAAAAGACAACTCATTTACAGAATAGCTGTGTTGCATTTTTGGCACTCAGCTCTGGTTTGGAAGGGCCTCTTTAAAATAATGCTCAAGCTGGCCTTTGCCTCCTGCATCATGAAGCTGTAAGGTTTATTTCTTCCCAGTGGTCAAATATCTTGGGGATCAAAAGTCCTGCTCTCACTCTAAACACATCCTTAGAGCACTGAACCCATTTCAGAGTGGACAACCAACTGAAAAACACTGTGATTATTACCAAAAATTCTCACCATGAAAATTTAGTCTCTATTGAAAATATTAGTTTTTACTTTCTTAGAAATATTCTTGTGTTAATACACTATGTCAAATAAAATATCCCAAATGTCATATTTTATATAAGCTCTCTAAATAAAGGGAGGAATCAGTTGAGAAATGGTTTACAGCCTAGTTTTTGAGTTTAATACCATCTTCTCTTACTCTGTCGTTCCAAGTGTTGCAGCCTTCTTCTGAATACATGAAAGCTCAAATAGTTTATGCAACTGGAGATGTCACTGGGTCTCAGCCTCACTGCTGCACTTAGCCAGCAGCACTTCTCATGAAATTCTCATACAAGTGAGATACCCAAATTATTCTCCAAGCAATTGAGTTCATGTGAAGTTTACCATTTTTGTGTGCTGTGGGAAGGGGGATATGATTGTTGGTTTATGTTAGTTATAAACGATTTCTGAATTCTTGTAAATGAAATGTATTTGAGGAACCAATTTTATTATTACTGAGAAAAACCCTATCCTCATTATCCGTCTTTGAATCATTGTAGAAAAGTAGCCTGGCAAAACTGGCTGAATGAACTTATCCAATTAACCCCAGAATATTTTATTCCTTCGTTGTACTCTTCTATTGCATCTGACAGTTTTGCTGCTCCTCTGTTCTAATTACGAATTTTTGGCAAGCATCAGAGTGTTATAAATTTTGAAAATGTGAACCAAACCTGGCTCACAGCACTTACTTCAAATGAAGAGGAGAGCTGAACTTTCATTTACTTATTGAACTGACAGATGAGTTTGCATGAGACATATTGACTTCTGTTTTGCTTGTATATAAATATATACTTATCTATGTATTTATATGCACACATATAGATACATATTTGTGTATTTATGTACACACATCACATTACATGATCATATTAGAAATGCTTGTTTCTTTCTCAGAGTTTCTTTTCTCTGTTTTTATTAATGAGGAAAACATTTTATGATGTGAATAAAGACAACTGGCTAATCTGGCTTTCAAATTCAATGTCAGAACACAACATTTCAGTCTTCCACTTGGCAAACTAGGGGTTTATGACTGGGCTGTGTGAAGCTAACCAATGTTTCTGGGTCAGAGGACAGCAGGCAGGAGAATTGCAGTGTTCATGCCTTTGCTGAGAAAATCAAGTAGGAAAGAAAGTTTTAACCTGTTCTGGGCTGTGTTTCTACTCTTACATGGTGTTTGTAAGTTCAGTGGCATCAGAGATCTGGGAGTTTTCTTATGAGCTTCAAATCTCCTCTATGCTTTCTGGAAAGAAATCTTAAATCTACATGCTAGATTGTGCCCCAAATGCTGGCAGTTCCTTTGGCTGCCCCTTCTACAGCCCCATTCCTCACTTGGCTCCTATAGCTTGTTCAGTAAGAATTGTAGGAGTGAGGTATTGCTGAAAATGCCTTTTCAGGAGGTAGATCCCTGCCCACCCCCAGCTGCAAACCCCTGCTGGCTCCAGGTTTCTGGCAGATGAAGCTCAGGAGTGCAGGTCCAACCCAGCACTGTGGGTGGCTCTCCCTGCTGCCTCTTGGCCCCATATGATGCCCCAGCCTGCTGGAGCCTACCCTGACTCTGCAGTGCTTGGATGGCATTGGGCAGAGGAGCCTGAGGAGCTCCTGGCTTCATGTGTCTGACAGCTCTTTGGGGACTTTGGGCAGGTGAGCCAGAAGCTCTGTACAGCTGTGATAGAGATATACAGTCAGGTCTTTACCATGCTGGCTGGCCCCAGCTGCAGCTGGAGACTAGCTGGCCCCCAGCAGGACTTTGATGAGTGGCTTTGGCTTTGGCAGAAAACCAGGCTCCTTATCTTCCTTTTATTCTCAAATTCACTTGAGCCAGAAAACATTTTTATGTGATATAGCACCAATGCATTGTTAGTTTATCAAACAATAACGTTATTCTCCTGTTACTATTTAACAGTCACTGTGTTGTAGAAATACATTAGTAAGGTACTCAGTGAAGCTGTTTGTAATGTCTATTGTGCAATAAGGACTTGAAGTATGTTTAGGTTACCTCTCCTCTGGTTTTAGTTAATTGGAGTTGCTCTACTCTCATGTTTGGCTCTAAAAATCAATGGCAATAAAAGATTCAACTACAAGTGACAGCTATGAGAAAAACAGCCCCCCTGTCGTTTTCCTGGATCCCAATCCCTAAGATAGCGCAGAAGAATGCCTGGTCTGCTGTGCAATACCTAGGACAGTATTTAGCAGCTGAGCTGTGGAGTTGGGCAGTCCCCAGTATTATCCCAGAGCCTCTGCAAGTTGTTTTACAGCAATCTTTCAATAAGTGAAAGCCTTTGATCTCTGTAGCTAGTACATTTAATAAGCTACCCCTTCCCCATGAAAATACACCATTATTTTAACTCAAAGAGGAGACTTCCCCAAGAGACTCAGTATCTGTTTCAGTGGAAAACATTCGTCAATCCCTCTAGCACAATAAAGAAGCTGGTATAAAGTCACATTTACTGCCACAGAGAAGAGGATATATATTTTTGTTGAGTGATGGCACAGAGATCTGTTACTGGTGGTGTTAATGAGAATAGATTGTGTTAATGTACAGTAAAGTACAATAATTTTTACATTGTCAGCAGTGTGGAGGAGATCTTCCATGAATTTTCAGTGATACAAGCTTCCAATTAGTAGTGACCTCAGAGGAAAGCTCCAGAAGTTCACCACCGAGAAAGACAAACACTGTTAATCGACATATTCAAAAGCACTTAGTATTGTTTAACACTAGTCTCTAATGAGTCTTATTGGTTTTTTACCAATGATTTCAGCAGAAAAAGATTATGGCCAACAGAAAATGCTGAAAGAATGCAATCATAAGCTATTTTTTCTGAAATACAGTATTTTTAAACAAGAAATAGGGATGACTTTGAGCACCTCTGCACAAGCTGATTTCTAACAGATGTATTCTTTTAAAAGACTATATCATTTCTAAAAATAATCAATCATAAGGAGCCATTTGCTTTTTAATACATGTATTTTCTCAAATGTCTTCAATTTTCTGTGTTCTGAACAAGCAAATGAAATTAATTTTAGGGCTGAGATGTTCAAATTTTTGATATAAAAGTACATCTCAATTTTAGTGCTGTAATCAGTATTTGAAGTGTTCCATCTGAGTACTTAGAAAGGAACTTATTTTTATATCTATGAAAGGATAGTTAGATATTAAATTTGAAGTGAAAAAATAGAGAACAGACAGATTAGGTTATGGCAACCTTTTCTCCATGAGCTTTCATCTGAAGTTTGCTAGACCTGCAAGTGAACTTTCCTGCATTTTATAAATAGTCTCTGTCTTAAAAACTGCCTATTTTCTGCCGTGACACATTCAGTTATGGTTAGAAGGAAAATTTGCACTTTACCCTTACGATGTGATTGTTTAAAGTGGAGGAGGTTTCCTCTGCATTTTACAGTAGCTGTTTCATTACAAATACAGAGGGGAGTGGTAGATTAATAAAATTCAATAGACTTTCCTGGTTTGCATGGAGCAAGCCTGAGCTCAAGGGCAATGATATGGTTAAGGCAGTATCATGCTTTGCTCTCCTAATCAGTCAGAAGAATTTTCAGTTGCAGACAGAAAATCTGGGTTTTGGTGACAAGCAAAATACAGTATGGAGTCTGTGTGGGAGGAGTGGCTAATTCACCAGAAGGTTGTGCTTCTATCCAGAGGGACCTCTACAAGTGAAGTCCTACACCTGAGGAGGAAAAATCCCAGGCACCAATGTGTACTGAGGGTCACAGAGCTGGAAAACAGCTTGGAATGAAAGCACCAGGAGGGCTTGTTGGAAACCAAGCTGAAGCCAAGGCTGCTGCCTTGTGTGTCCTTGCAGCAGAAGCTGAAAGGTGTCCCAGGCTGCATTAGACACAGCACTGCCAGCAGGTCAGGGGAGTTGGGTACTGCTTTCCTCTCAGCACTGGTGAGGCCACAGCGCTGTGTCCAGTTCTGGGCTCAGTGCAAGAGAAACATGGACATGCAGGAGAAACTGCAACAAAGGGACAAAGAGATCATGAAAGGACTGGAGCATCTCTCCTGTGAGAAAAGGCTGAGATCTGGGACTGTTTAGCCTGGAGGAGATGACTCAGGGAAACACTTGAAGGGAGCAAAAATGATGGACAGATGCTCTTTTCAGCTCCTGGTGCCAGGACCAGAGACTCAAACCAGAAACACAGAAGGTTCCCTCTGAACATCAGGAAACACTTCTTCACTGTGGACTGACTGAGCACTGGAACAGGTTGCCCAAGGAGGCTGTGACTCTCCAGCCTTGCAGATATTCAAGAACCATCTGGGCACAGTCCTGGGAAATGACTCTAGGTAGTCCTGCACGAGCTGACGGAATTGGCTGAGATGATGCCCAGAGGTCCCTTCCAACTTCAACCAATCTGTGATTTTTACAGTGATGATGGTGAGGATTTCACACAAGACATGCCAGCCATGCACTGGGCCCAAGAAGTTGGGAAGTGGCTGTGGAAAACTTCAGTCATCCTACGCAGGTAGCAATCAATCCCAGCACTCAGGGCACACTGACCAAGCAGGGTATTTCAAAGCAGCTGTGTCACGGCTTGGGACTTACACCCTAAACACACAAGAAATATTATAGTGAAGAGAACAAGCCACTTCTTTTTAACTTGTCTAAGCTACCATACCTTCCCAGTGCTCCTGCAAGCATGAGCCAGAGTCCTGCATCACAGGCACAGGAAGGACTCATCTTTATGAAACACCTCTATAGAGTGCACCACCTTTGAGTTAGACATCAAGGCTCCCCCTGTAATCAACAGAAAGATATAAACACCCCCAGAAAGTCCTTGATCTGTCCCCAGAGTGTTGTTAGCAGCAGGTAAGATATATTTGGGTCTCTGGTAGAGACTACTGTATTGGACATTTAAGGCAAATAAACCAGATTGTACTCTCCCAGTCTCCAGCCAGCAATGCCTGTCCCTTACTTCCCAAGTGGGCCAGTACAGCGGTGTCTTTGGCAGCCCTATATTACCTTCCACTGATCACTTTGGTTTAGTACAGCTTAACATTTTAAGACACATGCTTAGAGAGTCTTTTCCAGATATGTCACTGTTTTTTAAAATTTTCATTCTAAACAGATTTCTTCATCATGGAGCAAAACATTTATAACTGGATAAGTACACAAACTGTTCAGTTTAAAGCTGTGTAAATCATATTGGCTTCAGTTAAGTTTATTCCATCTGCTTTTATCATCTGTTATTACACTAATTTATAATACCCCCATAATATTAAAATGTCAGTGAATCAAAGAAAGAAACACATCTATGGACCTCTAGTAGCTAATGGCATTACATTCAGCAAATGAACCAAGTCATATAATTAATCATATTTCATCACCATAGATGCATGTAATTGTGTAATTAATGTATATTTGCATAATCACATAATGAGATCTGTATGATTCATGCTTTATGGTAATCTGGATGCACAAATTTCTATCTCAGAATTGTAATCACTTGCAAAGCTGCTATAGTAGTTTCTTTTTTTCTCATTGAACAAATAGGAAGATCCAATGAATGATCTGGTCTTGTTATCTCATATCTTTCCTGTGTCTTATCCATAGAAACAGCTTTCCATGCATACTAGTTGCTTACAAAAAATGGCCAATGATAAAAAAATCTTCACATGGAAAAATCTATTATATAGATTAGGAAAACATATAATGTAATTTCACAGGATTTCTCAGTTTTTATTAACCATCCTATCTGTTTTCAGTATTTTTCAATAATTGAAGAGAGGATCCTCTTTGCAGATCAAATTTGTGGGAAGGAATGTATGTATTTTGAATCTACAGATTTCTGTCCTTCTTGGTAAAAATGATTTTCCATTAACTTACTGAGGCATTTTATTGAATTTAACATTCAATCCACTGTGCTTAATTACATCTCATTCCAGACAAGATGAAGTAATCTGGGGAGTTGGGTGATATTCAAATAAATGTAACCACCTTAGAATGTTTTTTTCCCAGATACTCTTTGTCAGGATTAAACCTGAGAAAATGTATTTTCAAAGCAGTGTTTAGAAGATGCAAACCATGTTCAGCTTTTGGACACATTTTATACAACCATAAACATTTGTATTTATAAATAAACCAAGTAGAATATAATGAATAAGTAGAAGAAGAAGCCAGAACTGGTTTAAATCACTATTATGATCTCTATTCCTCAGCAATGTAGACAAGAAAAGATCTATGGAGTCCTGTGTGGTGACTGTGAATGACAAGTGTGCAGTCAGAAGCAGAAAAGATGACAGTATCTCTGTGCATTAACAAAGGTTGACATTATGTATTAATGACAAATCTCTTCCAAACTGCAAAGGAATATAAACAACACCCGAGCTGGACTGGGATGTTAACACCTGCCTCTGTGCTTGGATCTACTGTCCATGTGCTTCAGAGAGAGATTTATTATGGCAGCCAGGAACTACACGGGTTGGCCCTGCTACCTTATGGCTTTGAACATCAATTTTGTTCTCACCCACTCTACTTCTGGAGGTCTTTTGAGTTTTGTTTCAAACACTGTTCAGAGTTTTTTTATTTCTTTACATTCAGAGGTTTCATTTTTGACCTGATACATGATCCAGGCCAGCTGTATTTATAACCCTTGTTTGCTGAGACAATGGCAGAGGACAGGAGATTTTGATAAGGGTTGCAGATTGCTGGTGTGACAGCAATGAGGTGCCCCTGCCCTTAGCTGTACATAACACCAGAAGGAACCAAGCCCCATGAGCTTCAAAAGCTGTAAAAGTGATGTGAATGGTTTATATTCCAAAGCAAGGTATTTTAACTCTTTTGCTCATTCATAATGCATATTTTGATTTTCTTCACAAGGGCATTATCCAAATAGAATTCACAATTTAACCAATTTCCTTGAGTATAGCTAATATAATAAAGGATAGTAAAAATAACTGCAAAATTTGATTTTCCCAAATCTCCTACACACTACTTGATTATTACTTACATCTGATTTCAGTCCTGCTGACCACTGCAGTCAGACTGTCTTTTGTTTACTCTGTCACTCCACCTCACACTCTGTCATTTGTGTAATATTTCAGAGTTAAATCATAAAAAGTATTCCTGCTCATTAAGGTCCTGAAGAATCCTCTTAATATCAGTGGAGTGATACCAGCTGACATGGAGAGCAGATGGTATGGATCCTAACTTTGGCTGAGGCAAACTTTAGTTATGGGCTTCAGCAAAAATTTTAATAGTGACATTTTAATCCACTTTTAATTTGTATTATGGTGATACAACACACAGCTAAAGAATGGGGGGAAAGCTGTGTGAACATTTATTAAAAATGGAACAGGATGGGAAAATTTTGAGGAGGCAATGCTCAAATTTATTTGGAAATAGAGTGGAGTTAAATTCACGTGAAAAACAATTTTTTTCCTGCATGTTAGATGTGCTGGTTTTGTTTGGGTTTTTTTTTTGGGATTTTTTTTTTTTTTTTTGGCTGTTCTATCTCCAGGCTGTTAGAGAGTTACTTCCCAGCAAAATGAAAATGCAACAGACATCAAATCCCTCAGTGAAACATCAGATGACTGAACCACTGAAGATTCTGGGGACTTAATACACAAATCTGTCAGGACCTGTACTCACAGCCTAGCAGACTCATCTTTCTTTGGCACCTTTTTGATAAGCTCCCAGACCCACATTTATTTAACCCTGACACAATCACAGTTGGAAGCACATTTTACACACTGAGAAATTAGTCAAGCAATAACTCTGCTAAAACTCAAAAAGCCTGAGGCTAAGATGGGTACTACTGATTTTTGTATAGCAGCCAGCCCTCTTCTCTTGATACCATACATTCCTGAAATTCCTGCTCCTTCAGTTCCATTTCTCATAATATCTTTTATCTAAGGCAAAGCAATACAGATTTTCTGGCAAATATTAGTATCTATAATTTCTCACCTGTAGATGTGAAGGCAATTTATAAAGCAGATAAGCATCATCCTCCTTTACTCTGTGATAAATCGGGGGGCAGTGGGCATCATGAGCTCTTAAAGACATTAAGCTGCCTGTGGGAGAGAAATAAGTCATATTAAAGATTAACAAGAGGTTAACAGGTAAGAAACAAAGAGAAGGAATAAATGTTTGGGCTTCACCATGGAGGAAAGCCATAGATCACATGGGTCTTTGCAGTGTCTGTTATACTCAGAGTATACAAAATGGAAAAGGACGGAGAACAAGGAGACCAATTGTGATGCAAAATTATTTTGGGTAATAAAAATGAAAGCTGATTGCAAAGTGCTGGGGGAAAATGTCATGGTACTAAGCAGGCAATAGGATGACAGATTAAATTCTATATAATAAATATGAAGTAATGCACAAGGAGAAAAGCAGTCAAAGACAGTGGATCCTAAACTGCCTATTTCCATTCAGGAAAGAGAACTTGTAGTTGTAATAATAGGTCTTTTCAAAGAGCAGTACAATTCTCAAAAGTGGATTAAAAAAACCTACTGTATATTGCAGCAATTACTGGGAAAAAATTGAAACGAAAGAAAAAAATTCTTAAACCATTAATCCATACTGTGAATACATCTTGAAATGAGGTGTAGAACTGGTCATCTTCATCTCCAACAGGACTTAGTGGTACTACAAACAGTTCAGGGAGGAGAAAGAAGGTCAAGGGTGTGGAGCATTTCTTTATGAGCAATGAAACTAATCAGGTAGCCGTGATGGGAATCCACAACAATACAGATCACAAGGGTAAGTGAAGAAGGAGCAGCTGCTCATTGCTTCTTGTTATCTGAAAGAAAAGGTCAGAATCAAACAAAATTGAGAGATGGTATGTTCAAAACAATCAACAGGAGGCATTTTTTTCACACTGCTTCTGTTTAAATTGTGTGTCTCCCTGCGCCAAGACATGGCAACACAGAGTGGACTTGACAAATGTATGGATGAAACATCTTTCAACAGCTATTAAAAACAAGATACCACATCTGACCCAGAATCCCCCACAGGTCACTGCAGCCTGAGAGCACGTCTGCTCTTACAATGCCTGTTACTCCTGGCCCTGTCACATATGGGACAGATGGACTCTTATTCCATTCCTGTGAACTGCCCTTCAAGGCCTTCAGTTTCCCAGGAGGGCAATGGTTTAGAACAGTCAGAAGCTTCTCTTTGTAATTCAGAACAGGCAATACAAACCTTCGTAGTGCCTCCTGCAGCCAGGTGGGAGATACACTGCTCCTGGTGGCACTGACATTCATCCCAGCTTGCAGGGTCTGCAAAGGGTGGCTTGTACACTGTGCTGTCTCATGAACTTTAATTTTGTGAAAAGCAACATATATAATATATAAAACATGTAATATAATATAATAATTATAATATAATATAGCATAACATTACATAATATAACACAGCATAATATAATATAATATATAGTGGCGTAAAGAAACTATTACTGTCTTTGTACTACCTATATATATCCATTATATATTTTATACATATTATTCGGCTCAGTCAAAGAGCAGAAAAGCTTATGGGTAAGAAGTAAACCAAATTTCCTAGACCAAAACCAAAACTTAAGACTGGTTATATAGTCCTAAAAGTTTGTCCCCTCAAGACACACAACCCCCCCCTCCCCCAAACACCACAAAACCCAACAGAACAGGTAAACAGATTAGGAAAAACCCCCACAAACTCATAACAATGACCAAAAGCAATTTTAGACTTCACTTTGTGATGCATTCCTTTTTCAGTTGCTCTGTAGCATTGGCAAATGAACACCTGTAATGTATTCCCTTTCTCCCTCCTCTGATGTGATGGCTTACCCTTCTCAATTTTCTGAAACTAAAACGCCTCAAAATTTACTTTTTGTAATTATTTTATTCCCTAACCATTTATTTTTGATAATGTTGTGTTTTCTTACAGCCCTTCATCACTTATGGGTAGAGTAGCTTACAAGTTCTTTCATTCTTTTGCTCTTTGAGTTGGATTTCTTCCTCCAGCCATTATGTTTAAGTAAACAAAACCTCTTCTGTCAGACTGTAGAAGTGATGAAGTAGAAATCTTTATTTGTATTTCAGACATTCAAAGTGATTCAGTAGAAGCACATGACAACATCTTCTAGGATGTTGTAATAGGGTATATTCTAAATAAGAAAAATTCACCATATGGATATCTTACCAAAATCAGAGCTAATATGTGGCCATTAGTTCTTCAAGAAAAACATACAAAATACTAATTATACAACTGATGGGGCTGACAATCCCTCTTCTGCCTCTGTATTTAATTGATTTTAATAATTTTAAACGTTCTTACAGAAACTCAATTAAAAATGAAGAAAGGCATAGAAAATTAAGTGTGCTGCCCTGGTTGTGCCCATGACGGGGGCTTTTGGTTCCCTTGTCTTCTGGTATCTCTTTCCAGGATCTCATCCTGAGTGAAGCTTGAATCTTACTCTCAACTTCATAAGGCTTTGTTTTCCATTTAAAAACAAAACAATTTTTCCCCTGTAATGGTAGGTATCCAATCAGCCTGGTTGTAGCTTGAGCTGTCCCACTTGCCAGACCTCTATGTCAAGATCAAGATGAAGGTCTATTTTACATTCTATTATTTTTTTAGTATATTCATGGCCCCCATAATCTTTACATCTCTGTTTTTACCAGTCCATCTCTTAGAAATTCATCCAGAAATGTTCCCCTCTAGTAAGTGGTTTACTGTCTTACACTAGAAAAAATGCTGTGCAAAAAGGATTTTTCAGGATTAGCTCCTTCAGCCAAAAAGATCATAATCTGTCAAGTGTGTCCAGCTGCTTTAGGAAGCAGCAGATACATTTGTGATGCAATATACTAGTCATTAAAACCAAAAATTATAACATAATTGAAAACATATGAAAACACTAAAATTTCCTCTACCACATGAAAATTTTATTTACTCTTTTGATTGCACTCTGCTGCAAGGATACACGTTCCTTTTGCTGAATGATAAAAGACTCTTATATTTTCCTTGTGTGTACTGCAGAGAGCACATCAGATAAGTGAGATAGGAGAGAACCATTAATTACTGCAAATAAAAAGATTTATGGAGTGATTTTCAATAAAGTGTCAGACTATGTACAATTAAAAGAACAGATCCCCTAAGTGCTGCTTGCTAATGTTAGTCAACTTTACCGGTTGCAGCAACAACACTTAAAAAATGTTGCAGAGTTAATTTGTTGCATTACCCCCTTATACAACCTACCACAGCCATTTCATCATCATCTGTCCCTCATTTGTTAGATCACTGTGGTCTAAGCTTCAGAGTTAAACCACTGGAGTTAAACAAGTGTCAGCGAAAGAGGGCAAATAAGATTTGTTGAATTAGACTTTGGACACAGTCATGATCAAACAGGGAGAGAAAGTCAAAATTCAAACTGAACTTTCAAAGTGCAGGCAGGATTTTAGCCAAACAACATCCGTTAAAGCTGACACAAATCACAGAACTCAAATAATGCAATGGTCTCTGAGGGTCAGATTCAAACCTGTGCTGAAGTCCGCCCACCTGAGGAACATAAAGGGACCTTGAAATAGCCTTTAATGTGCAGCAGAGGATTGCCCTAGAATGGAGAAATCTGCAGCTGGCATAAAACTGATGTTGCTATCTCTTCATCAGTCCCTCTGGCCTGCAACATATAAGAGGCATGTCAAGGACAAAAGGGAGACCAGGCAGAATATATTGTGCACTGCAAATCTAATGGGAATTTTGTATACCAGGCACTAAAAAAGCACAGACGGGTGTTATGATGGAAGTTCTCTCCTTACCTATATTTCTCCCCTTTAAGAAATACCTCAGCTTCCAAAATGGTCCCTGCAGGTTGCTTTGGAGAACTAGTTAAAGAGTTTGCTGCAGGAGGAGGAGCATTACCAGAAATCCTAAAGGTTAAATAATAGAGGTTTATAGCTGTTAAAACAAACAACTTGTAACCTTTCAGGGATTTTTCACTATATAAAAGTCAGGCTCATCTTTGTTTCTGCTATGTCTGTTATCCAGCCAATCATTCAGAAAAATTAATGAGTCCACTGCTAGCTAATTCAGAGGTTTGTACCAAAGTGAGTCTGGCTGCAGCTGGCCCGGTGGAGGGGGTCAGGACAGGCTGGCTAATTTTGCTCTGTGTAGAGTCAATTGGGAGTTCATTCTTCATTCCTCTGAAAGCACTCTGAGGTCAGACAGCAGTCCTGATGTCCTGGGTTTATTATTGCTCTTAGGTCTTCTGGCAAGACAGACTGGATTCAGATCAAGTGTGAGCCTCTGACTGTATTTCTGTCAAATTAACCATAACACATCATGGTGTTCACGTCAGCTGGTTGCATAAAGATAGACGATATCTGATATGGCATGAAATGAGATATATATTTGGATAAAAAATACTTGCCCACCACAAATCTCTGTGTTAAATCTATCTTTTGAAAAAAATTTAACTAATTTTAAGTGGATAAGGTGACTGTGTGGGCTCTGTGTCTCTAGGCACACTACAAAGAGACATACCATCTCTAGGAAAAACTCAGTATAATCAGAGCTGACTGATGGCACCTTGAATAAAAGCTCCCTTCCTACCTAGAAAGGCCTGCTGTGCAGAGTAACAGGTCATAAGGACTGTATATGAATCTCAATAGATTTGATAACCTTAGTCTTTCACCAGCAGCAAAGCCAATGGAAACATTTTCTCCTTTATTTCCCGGATTTCTGAACACTTCTCCCAAGCCACCCTATTATACCAGGGCAACCACCTGAGTGTAGGACTGTATCTATGTTCACTGAAATATAGAAAAAACTCTATTTTCTCACTGATGCAGTACAAATAACAGCATCATCATCTAAAGGAGGCAGAAGAATAGGAATAGTGAGCCAGACTAGGTGAGAGAGAAAATGCCTTAGACTAGTGTTGCAACTAAATAAAATATAGTTTGAACTATTCCCTGAGGCAATCAAGTGCATAGAAGCTTGCTTTGTCTCAGAGCCCTTTAAAAATTGCCATGCTGTTCTCAAGACATTGCAAAAAGTTGATGGGTGAGTAGCCAGAATCAGAGATTTTAATGACCCAATTATGCTCCTTTAGTGCGCAAAGGGACTGTGGTAGGAGGAGGTAGCACACCCAGACATTGCTACTTGAGGGCTTTTTGGTTACACAGAAGAGAGAGCACAGAAAAATTCACTGTTCTGTAAGTAAATGATAGGCCAGGGAAAAAAGTTGGATTTGCTTAGTGTGTGACTTCTGTAGTGTTTTCCTTTAGGATCTAGCCATACTTCTGCTGCACACCTCCATGCAGTGCACATCCCCATGAGTCATCCCACCTTGAGTCATTGCGAGGAAGAGAGAGAGGATGAATGTCCTGTGGGGATGTCTCCATCTCTTAATTGACTGTAGAGGGAGGCTAGATAAATAGCTTAGACTAAGATGTAAATGTTGCACAAATAGCTTAGACTAACTTATAAACCTGGAAAATTAGGGAAGATAATTCCTACTCTTAACACTTTCCTTTTGGTTTCTTTTTGCCATCCAATAACTTCATTGTGTCCCTTTTCAGCACAAATTCTTTAAATTAAATAAAACACAGAAACTCACTACTGGTGGATGCCTGTGATTACAACTCTGAGTGCACTATACAAATATGCATGCAGCACATACAGCTCCTCAGAGCCTTTGCAGACCAGTTCTCCAGTTCTGAGCTGCGAGGATTGGTCCTGAAAGCTTCTGTGAGCAGGGAAGAGACCTTCAGGGAGGGAACAGGCCATAGCAAACATTTCCAATGTGTATTTTAATTCAAATGGTTTGTTGTTGCCTAAAATGAAAGTTCTGAAAGTTTTATCAAGAAGCTAAAGCCAACATGTACTGTGTTTGCCTGCTCAGTGTGGAGGTCCTTGGTGTGTATAATTTCTCTTTCTATGCACAGTTCCAGGTCTGCAGCTCCCTCGGTGGTGCTGCACTGACCAGTGATAATACAACTTCGCCACCGAAACAATTTTCACTGAAAAAAACTCATTAGACCAGTTAGTTTCTCATAAATTACTTTCTGATGGATATTTGTGTGGTGGTCCTAAATGTATTACTTTTTTAAAAGCAGATTCTTTAAAGTTTGGAGGACAAACACATTCCCTTCTATTTCAAAATTCTCTTCATTTGGCAGATAAGTTCTCTTATCTCTTTCTTTCTTTTTGTTTTTAATGAAAATGGTTTTGTAAATGTGATGTTTTTGAATTCAGAAAACTTTTCCAGCAAAAGGAAACAGAAGGAATAACAAAACTTCCTTTTTTTGTGAATTGCTATGAAAAATGAGGGAAGATTGCTTTTCAAACTAGTTTTAATATCTACAATTAATCAAAAGCACAGAAAACTTGCTTGTGAGATGACATTTTTACAATATCCCCTCTTTCCATGAGCCCTTTCTAGTGATGTATAAAAATTAGTAAATTTTACTTATTATGATTATTATCACATAAAGTAATTTGTACATTGTCTAAAAAATGTAAATACTTACTTTTCCAGGTAAGAAAATGTAGAGAAATTCATTCTGCAGGGCATCTTCTAAACAATTGGAGCTCTTCTCTCCTCTTCAAGAAAACTAGCACCATGTAAGGACGATCCATAAATTAAAAATAAAAATAAAAAAGAATGGCAATTTCTTCAGAAACTCTAATGTACCCCAGAGCTCTTCCCTGTGCTGCAATATATCAATATCTCTTTCAGAATAAGGTTACAATTTTCTTTGCTTCCATCTTCAGTGCTGTGACAACTTTTGTTCCCCCTTGATGTCAATCAACAGGCTCACTTCAGATTCCATTTGAAAATCAATACTCTTAGTGAATTGAATCAAAAGAGGTCATAATTCCTGTATTTTTCCTCTTCAGTGAAGACATAAATGAAAAATTCTTTCTGTCCAGCACACTTTGGAGATAAAAATTAAAAAGCAGAGCTGCAGGCTGCTGCATCTGTAGACTGAATGTATGTATTTAGTATGCTGCTACTGCAAGCCTTGTACCACTCCACTGCTACCAGCTCTCATTCCTTGCAAATGAGGTGCAGGGCCAGGTTCCATATGTTGCACAAGGGCAGATGTGGAGTGGCTCCAAACTTGTGGATTTCTACCTCAATTCATGGAGTGCTCATTACAGCAATAGTGAAGCACTCACTGCTGGTAGAATTTGAATGCATTTAATGAAACTTGGAAATCAATAACAAGAACTTCAGTGAGAATATTTTTCTGTCAATAGATTTCTTACAGATTCCTGGGCCATGTAACATGGCTTGCTCTTCTAATGGCTTATTTTGGTTAATGGTTACTGAGCACATTAAGTTCCTAGTCCTAGCTGCATGCACTGAAATAATTTCCAAAATGTCATTGATTCTCATCTGTTATGCTTTATTAAAAGTTCTGAAGTAATTTTCTCCCTCTCTCCCCCAGTACATATTAAGAAAACACAGTTATTTGCATGATAAAATACAATATGCGATTAAATTTGACTAGTTTAAAGAATTAGTGCGGTTTTAATGTAAATTCAAAGAACTCTTGCTATATTGTCTAAAACTGTAGCAGTTCAGCAAATCTATTTACTGAGGCACTTGATTAATTCTGTTCTTGGAGGCTAATTATGCTCTCAGCACTTTGTCATGATTTCCTGTCTAGTAAGATCTTTGGACAAAAGCACATACTTTGTAATTTGCACAAATGTGATCCTTTCCTAGGTTGGAAATTGGCTCTGATTTCACAATAACCTGGTGCAACCTAGAGAACAAACTGCAGAGAACACTATTTGCACAGGAGAATTCATATTGGCTACAAGCTATAGCTGGGGCCAAACTCCTTCCTAGGCAAGACCTTAGTAGAGCATCGGCTGAACAGGCCAAAACATCTGTGTATACCTAAAAACTCCCTGTTGTGGTTTAACCCCAACTTCCCTCAAGAGCCTCTTGCCCCTCTATGACATCTTCATTGTCCTGTACTCCTTGAAATCTCCCTCACTGCTTAAAATCTCCCAGATTTTAGCATGATTAGGATGTTGTGATCCAAAATCACCACAAAGATTTTGCTAGTGCTATTTCCATCTGCCATGGCTATTTCCCCTTCTTTATACACAGGCTTCAGATCCTTTTCCCTCCCTCAATGTGCTACCAACTGTATTCCTGAGTCCAAGCAAGCAAAATATTCTCTTCTCATTTTCTGCTTTTCCTGTTGCCAGGAAAAATAAAGCATGAAAGCTGAAACCCCAGGTACAGAGCAGAATAACTCAGTACCTGAGGAAAAGGAAAGACTGCAGGGGAAGCTTGGTCCATGACAGGCAGAGAGAGAAGGGGTACTTCTGTATGAAAAAATTCTGCTTGATTGTCTTTCATAGGAAGAAAAAAAAGAGACAGGCAGGCAACACAGATTGAGCCATTTTCCTTGTGGAGAGACCTGAAAGCCTCCAGCCAAAGTGAGAGACCCACAGTGCTGGCAGCCCTGCACCTCCCACTGATCTCTGTGAAGTGCCCTCATGAAATGGAGGGGGGAACCAGCATCCTTTGAAAGACATACATGTCTTAGGGCAGCATATAAATACAAATTCTAAATCTGTATCCATAAAACATATCCAGACAAAAGCACCAGTCTTGCTGACATGAACTTTGAATGAGTAAAGCTGTTATTATTTGGACCACAACAGGGAGTCATGCAGAGAGAACAGCGAAGCTTTCACTCCATTCTTCTAGTAGCTCTAGGACTTGTAAGGCAAATCATGAACTTCTACTGGAAGAAACTCATTTGAGTTTCATGAATTTCCTACCCTCAAAATCCAATTTCTGTGGTTTCCTACATGTTAAGAATAGTCACTTCTGTCTCTGCTAGTACTGTGGGCTTGATTACCCTGGCAAGCTTTGTTGCCTACAAAGAGGAACTTATGAGATAATGTGGTTGTATGTATAAGACTCACTTAATAATTTAGTGTAATTGCTAATTGATATCATTATTCAATTAATGCTGAAAGGCTTGTGAAATCTGGCTTAATTTCCCTGCTCCCAGGAGCTAAATTGATAGGAATGTTTTTTATTGCCAAGAATCATCAATATTTACAGACTTTTATATTCACGAACATCTGAGAGGTTTTAGCCTCAGTATCCTTCTGCTCTGTTGTTTGCTCTTTCATCTTCTCTCAAACACGGAGAGAGTGATTGATGTTTGGTCTGCAGAGACGAAAAATAAAACATGTATCACATTCGACTCTCATTCCAGAAGTTAAATATCATTTTGGCTGTTAAAGTGTCCTTCAATGAAACAATAAAATTCAGTTCATATCCTTGTGTGAAAACACAAATCCACCACAAATATCATATTAGTGTGGTTGTTTTTCTCCTATGTTGCAACCCTTTCTGCAGTAAGTAGTACCTATATGCAGGCGCACACACACAGGCAGTTTCAGTAGTTTACTTTCTCTTGTCCTTGTGGCTTGTACAAAATATACATTTTATATTTTTGAGTCCTCAGCTGTTAAACCTCAACACAGGCTTGATAAACAAATTATAAGAAAATGTCACCTGGACTAAAAGTCAAAATATATGAAGCATGTTGTAAGCCAGTTAGAGTAATGAAGTTAAATTATAGGACCACTTGTGTAAATTCTAGATGAGGGGGAAGTTGCAAAGGTGTTGCATCAGTGGTTTTATTATTTTTTCCTTTGACTCTTATTTCCACCAAGTCAAAACTCCCAGTGACTGAACACTAGGAACTATTTTCTTAATTGCCATTGTTCCACACAAGAAAAATCATGCTCAGCAATGAGGTGAGCATACAATTACAGTTTAATTGTTCTTTTCACCTCTGAACTCAGGGAATGACCACTGTATTTCTGGTGTACTTGAATGAAATTCTTTTAGTGATAACAAGGAAAGAAATTCACTGTAAGAGTGAGAAAAACAGCTATGCTTTTTTTTTCTTAAGAAAGAAGATATAATTGCTACAGGGATCATAAAGAGATGGAGAATAGAGAAGAGTCTTTGTAAATACACTGGGAAGAATGATTTCTGTGGGAATCCATTATGTGAATGTGTTGATGAAGAGAAATGAATATACATGAAAAAATCCATTGCATCTATTAGAATCCAACACAGCTTGAACTAAGCTGTGGCAGTTGGCAAAATAGACTAAAACCTCCCTGTTTTATATACAAGGAGATGTGAGTGCAGGGCTCAATTCAAAGGATCTTGCAGTTACCCCAGGTAAGGACATATTTATGGGCAATTAATGAGAAGTAACTGATGGAAACCACTGATTTCCAGCAAATTCTTACCACATGGTAAATGCAAAGTACTTTGAAGAAGATCGTATCAGACAGCTGACCTCACACACTGAACCAGTAAATACACGAATTACTTTCTACCGTGCTCCATTCTCTCAAACATTTGTAAGCTACTCTATAGTAAGAGTAGGACAAGAGGAGCATCTTATGAGAGAGAAAAACATGTTCAAGCTTTACTGGCTTCTGCTGGATCTGAAGTCCTCGATAGCTGGGATGCAACAGAAATGGATGAAAGGAGCAGCAGTGAGAGAAAAAAGGAGAGGATGGAGTTCAGACAGGTTGCCTCAGCAAAGCTTGTTTGTGAGCATAATGGGTGCTTAGGCTGTGAATTGGTTAAGTCTGCATCTGTCTCGTGTGTGTGGTAAAGATCATTCACAATGAGTTCTCCCTTAGACTTCCTCTGCAAGGGGAAGCATCACATTTTACCCTGATGCCTATTGACATATCAAAACCCATTAATTTCCCGGTATATATACTATTTTATTCTTATTTAAGTTAAAATTAATTTTATATTGTTTTAATTACCTTTTCACAGTTTTTAGACTTAAGATCCTCTCTGACTTCCATTGTTTTGACTGCCACATAAATTTATTTAAGATTATATGTCAACTAGTAGTAGAAGCCTAATTATGGCAGAGTTCCATGGAAAATTTATTTTACACAGCTGAGAAACAGAATTTGGCAGGGATTTTTTTCTTCCTGTTATATAGAAAATATCTAATGATTCTACCTAGAAAGCCCTCATTTAGATAAATGACCAGTTAATCCATTGAGAAATGTCTCAGTGTGGGTCAGATCTTCACAATCAATCATTTTTTAATACTGAGACACTGCAGAATAACCTCATATCTCTTATAATTTTGGGTATACCGGTTGTGTTGTGGAATTATCATTTCAGTGTATCTCACCAGCAGTAACCACATACAAAATTTCACTGCATTACATTTTAAAGTATATTTATATTGAAAAGATATATAATATAAATATATTTTTATTGACAATTGTTTTCAAGATCTGTCTATAATGTTACCACCCTTTTTGAATGAAGGTAGTACAGGTACATTGTCCTAGATCCTTCCTGCATGCTCACATGGTGAGATAATAGAAAGGGACTTGAGAGAAGTCAGGATTTAAGCACTGTGAGAGTGGAAAGACACTGCTGCACCTCATCCCACCTGGGACTGGGTATCCTTAATTTTCACTGATATGAGGCTCAAGCTCATGAAAACCCCATAGCTGATGCTTCACGTTGTCCTGGTCCTAGATGTTTCTCCTGTCTCCTTTTATCAGGTCACATATTGAGAGACAATGGATTTCCTAATTAAAGCTGACAGCTAAATTTAGAATAGTTAATTAGTGGAGGCACCAGATTCACAGCCTGGGCACAGGTTCAAGGTTTGGAGGACGTTGGTGTAGTTTGATTACAATGTTCCCATCAGGCAATAATGCCTACTGCTGTGGGCAGAAATATGAGAGAGGAATTGATTGTGAGGTTGGAAGTGTACTCTGAGCTGAAAGAGAAGGTGAATGATGTCAATAAGGACAGTAATCTTGTCAATAAGAACAATAATCTCCCCACAGAGCAGCAAGGAAGGAAATGATCCTTGAAGCTGCCTAAAATTTTCTAAGTACACAGTGGCATTTGGGGTGTTAGGTGCTTCTAAAAATCAGGCCATTTCAGATTTTTTAAAAAATTTTATTTTTATTTACCTTCTCAACAGAAGCAAAATCCACTCAATTATATTACAAAATTGACTGTATAATTTATCTGCATTATATATGCAGCAATATTTTTTCTTCATATTAACAAGCTCAATATTAAAGAAATTAATTCCCCATGGAGAATAAATTGAAACCAAAACATCCAGAAAAGACAACACCCATTAAAAGCAGATGGTGCCACAAATAAAATGCCATCAATTTTTATGCATCTGTGTAAAAAGGTTGAGATGCTCCCAGCCTTGATGTAAATTCTACCCATCAACCCCATCAAAATATCACAACTGTATTAATAATTGCAACAAATGACTTTCTACTCACTAATCCAAACCCACCACACTTGCCTCAGTGGAGGCTGGGAGGAAATGTGCATATTCATATATTACAGTATGCCTTCAGTAGAACCTATTGCTCTTTACAGCAAATGTAAACTTATAAATTCATTGCTTCGTTTATGTTTTCTACTTCTGCTGCCACTAAACTTCCTTCGTAATATCTGATTTATGTTTGGGCAAAGAGGAAGCATTCCTAATGACTACCCCTGGGTCTACTTTAACAATGGATCTTTGAGAAGCTTTTGCCTTTCAACTTTCAATAAACTTTTTAAAATGCCATCTGGCACAGTCTGGACCTTAATCTGTATTTGTTGTTTCCAAGTTCAGTGCTTTAATCACAGAAAAAACCCAATCTAATTAGCTTAGGTAGAAGAGTGTATTGACACACAAAATATGTGGTCAAAATCAGGTTCATATCAGAACTAGTATCTGAGCCTGAATTCCACTGTGCCCAGGACAGCTCAAAAATCACACTCTGTTGCTTCAAAACCAGGTGCTGATATACCTTGTCAACTGTCCAGCCCCAAATTAGCACTGCTGGACTGTATCATAGCATGACAGTAGACACACAAGTGAAAAATGCTCATGGGTTCAGAGTTAACAGATATTGCCAACTTGCTCCCTAAGGTAAAGCTTGTTAAAGAAAATGGACTTTAGCATTTAAGCATAAAATTAACAGTATGAAAAATAAAATGTGTATATATGTAATGCAAAACCAGAGTGTTTCCAAGGGTGAACTCCGAATTTTTACTGGGAAAGTTACTTTTCAAGTAACTGGGCAGCATGGGGATTACCAACCCTTCTCAGGCATAATTTGAGTCAGTAATAACTTTATAAATATTGGAATGACATGGCTCAGTATATCTGGTGTGATTCATGGACATCATTAGCTTCAAACTGATGAAAAGAAAGCCTTCTTCTACCGTGTCTATATCATTAGCTGCAGCAATATTACAGAAGTTTGCACACAGTCAGCTTTACTTGTCCCCTGTAAAATAATATATTTATGTTATTTTTGTCATTCAAAGTCCTGTAGTAGATCTAAGGCCTTTTAAAAAGTATGGTCTACCACAACTGAAGCTGCAGACCTATATAATGCATTTAATACATTGTATTTAGACTATTAAAAGACAGGAAAATATCTCATGTATCATCAAACTTTTTTTTTCTGTAGACATGATGTCATCAACATAATCTACTTTGATACCAAGTTCTGCTGCACACAGGTGTTATTCTGGGTATCTGTGGGTTTCTTTCTCCCTATAAATAGGAAACAAACTTGGATCACATGAAGAACTAGTAAAAGAATAATAAGATACTCAACTATTTTTAATAGAAAGAAGAACTGTGGAGTACCTAATCAGGGATGTCCCATGATAGAATTTCAATGAAAGCTGACAATAAGCATTCATTACCACAGTCTGCTAATGTGATTGGATTTTTCTGCAATATAGGTAGGATGCCAGATCCTGGGTTTTTACTTAGTTTTGATTCAATTGAACTCACACTGAACTCAGGTTAGTAACTGGCCATTTTCCTGCGACAATTAGCTCTCTGTCATGTGTTACACGTGCAAGCAGAAGTACATGTTCACATTTACAAGTTCAACGTTTTTGAAGAGTGGCCCTTAAACAAATTGTCCAAGGACACAGAATGAATCAGTAAATCATGTAAATCATAATTGACTTATATTTTGGTCACTTCAGTGTTTGTATGCAATAGTATATTCATACTGAAATAGCAGTGTTCAACATTATGTTAGATTAGAGTACACCTAATTTTATTTTCTGGTTTGTGTCATCCGTCTCTGAGGTTTGAATGTCTTATTCTCATCACATTTAAAATAGAAAACTTACATCTCTTTCTGTAATATGATTATAGCTCTCTTATCATTCCCTCCAGTATAATGTCACAAGGAATTTTCTTCTGCTTCATGTACAATTTAATTTCCTTTTTAATTGGCATTGTGTAGTATGGTGTTTGTCACAAATCTCCACATTTACATTTTTACTCCTGAATGTATTTTCAGAACAAGAAAAATTAGAAGTCAGTGAAGTGATTAATGCAAATATTATCTGACTGGGAGATCTTTCAGTCTCAAACTCTGACTTTCCATATGTGACTGTTGTATTTCTCTGAACTCAAATTTCTAAAGAAAGCCATTACCCTGGGTCTTGCCTTGGTCGACTCATAGTGAATTTGACTTGCCTCACTTTCTTTCCTGCACTGGCTGAGTGAACCACAACCTAATAGCAGATCTCAAATAGTCTTGACAAGTTGCCTTTATGTTAAGATTTTTACCCAAGCTAATCTATGTATAGAAAGTAAAATTCAAAACATATTTAATTAAAATTTGCTAAACTCCAGGGGTTATTCAACACCACATTATGAATCTTGTATTATTTCAAAACTCAAACAGAACTAGGGAGAGAAGTCTGGATGGCATGTTCCTCCTCCAAAAAGACATTTATTTGTCTTTGATTGTCAGTGAAAACTGCAGAGCAAAAGATATTTCTTCTGAACGACATTAGAGATCCCAACTTTCCAGAGCAGTGGTAGGATTTCACATGATTTTGGCTCCTATCACAACAGAGTAGAGCCTGAAGTTAGGGGTTCTCAGGGTTGGCTTTAGCCCTGTCTCTCTCAGACATTTGGTAAAGGATTGGATTGGGCTCTGTGGACTGGACAGGTGATGGAGGGACACTTGGTATCATGACAGAGTGTTAGTAAAAGAGTGTTTAAAACCCAGTTAATGAGCCACTAATTTGATACCTATTTCCTTAATTCTGCTGTTTCAACTGAAGTCATTGTGTCCTTAGGATCATGATTTGAGATGGTCAGGAAACTGTAGTGAAAACATGGCTAACTTCCCACTGTTAACAAGCAACAGGAATGTGAATCATCTGAGTTGGTATTTTAAGAATCTCTTTTTAAGTAAAGGGTTTTTTTTTGGCAATGAGAAGACCAAGTATTTAACTGGGCCTCTGCACCTAAGGCTGTCTTTTTGTGTCTGGTTCTGTCTGGGAGTGAATCACAGTCACAAGGACTTCGAAGCAAATAAAAAGGCACTTCTGGGATTCCTTAATGACGCTGCATCATCTCATGGTCCCATGGTTATCATTATTCATGTTTTACTTCACTGTGATTTCAGAGTTGTGATCTTTTGTGTGTTATTTCTAAAATGTAAACATAGAAGAAAAGCAGTAAAATATAAAACACACTTCTATCAACAGGCTCTCCATCTGAAGCATGACCAGTGCCCTTTGGTCACATTTAGGCTCTAACATGTAATGCTACTTTTTGAGTGAACAAAGAAATCTGTCATCTGGTTTTAACCTTGAGAAAATGGATAGCAAGAATGGCAATGTTGTTTACAGCTCCATAAAATTATGAGACAATTAAGGTAAGTTCTGTTCCATTAACGTACTTACTGAGTTTTTCATTTTACTTTGTTTGCTAGTCAGCAGAGGCACTAGGTTTGAGTAGAACACCTACAGCTGGTAAGAGAGAAGAAAGTGAAAGAACCTATTTTCGCTTGTGAAATGCAAATCATTGAACTAAATAATTAATGCAGTGCAGTCTAATTTTTTACTCCAGAACATCAGCTTTTATAACTTGTGCAAAATCTGAAACACATCCAACTTTCTTTTTGGAAATAAATACATGTGTTCATTGTAGCTGGCAGATTTTATAACTGGATGCAATTCCAGTATATTCATATAGAAAAACAAAATATTGATATTCATAATTAAAAATGTAATTAGTTTTTTAGAACCTAAAGAAAAGTTTACTTACATAAATAATGAAAGAATTTAAGTTCCTGGGGTCAAATTTATAGTGTGGTGGGTGTGGGAAATTATATTTGCATGCAATTATAATTAAAAATCTGTCTTAATGAGGATAAGTTAGGGGACTTTGATTATTTAGAAATGAAAAAACAATTAGTACAAGAGAAAAATAGAAGAGAACTTGTTTATTATTAAGTTTCTTCTACAGAAGACATTAATAACAAGAAGTTATCTTTGAAAATAATGATGCTGTAAATGGTAATTTAAGAAAGAGCACATAATTTTCTTATTCATTGAAGTGTAAAACAATTCAAGAGCTCCTGGTCAAATATGTTAAAATGCTAGTGTGGCAGCAGGATAATCTTTGGTCCACAAGCCATGTCCATTGTCCAAAAGAATCCATTGACTCAAATTTCTTCAAAGCAGAGAATTTCTTGGTGACCTGGTACTGCTGATGTGACTCTCTACCACAGCAGCACACAGAGTTCTGCATGTGTTTTGGATAAATAAGAAGGGTTTGTTATTTGAGTATGCATATGTCTATCAATCACCATGTAAAAGCTCCTGGCAATGAGGGTGAATTAGCACAAGTTTTTTGCCCTTCTGTTTTTTGTGACTGTGAGTACACCAAGACTGCATGTCTCAACCGGAGGAGGAAGTACATGCCCTGTTGTATCTTATTTTTGCTTTGCCTTACCTGGTCTCTAGGCCAGGACCAAAGAGTAAAACTGTCACTCAAAATATGAGATGTGGTGGCCCCACTGAAAGGGAGAATCAGATCACAGACTTACACCTGAGGGCACCTGGTGAGTACTGCTCTTCAAAGGACCAAACCTTTTGCTCAGTGTGTATCTTGTAAAGAGTAGAGATAGATCAATGATAATTCTGGGGTTGGTAGAGAAGGTGACTCCAGAAAGTGGCCTTTCTTTGGCTTTACAAGTGCCCTACATGGCAGTGTGGGAGATGTGTTGGTCTAGTTTGTTTAAACATGCTCTGGGGACTGTGTGGTAACAGGACCATTCACTGATGTTACTGTCACAGAGCAGAGCTCAGTTTCAGGGCTAGACAGGTCTTATGATTTCTTCACATTCTGATTTCAATGCTCACTGAGTTTAGCTTGGGGAAAGTAACCAAGTGTAAGAGAGCACTGGGAAGACCCCTGACAATACAGCCTGTGTGCCAAAAACCACTGGGAAGTTTTTTCCGCTTCCCTTAACTTTTCCTAATGTTCTGTTTGCTTCAGACTTAAAAAGTTCCTAATCAAGTGTGCACAAATTTTTGGATTTCTCTGGCCCTTGCCACTGTCCCCTTCGTGTTGAGCTGCCAATCCAAGGCCAATTCCGATTCGGTGCAGCTGCATGACCTTGGCGTGTGCTCCTGAGCAAACTGCTGGGTTGTGAGAGAGCTGAGAGAAAGCACGTAGCCTGCAGACATGAGAGATAACAAAGGTAAAACTGCAGGGGCAAGATTGCTGAGATGAGGATAGGCAGCAGTTCAAAGATTCAAGAGGAAAAATGTTGACATGAAAAGGCATTAAATCCTAAGAGAGAAAACAAAGAACAGAGAGCTGCCAATTCAGCAACACCAAGGGTCAGCCCACTCCAAGGAGCAATGGAGACCAACCCTTCCCCATCTGGCTGGCAATTGCTTGTCCAGCAAGACTCACTGGGTGTGGTGAGCCTAGTAATGTCTAGTCTAGTAGTCCACGTCAGCCCTAGCTATTTATTATGTCTGTTAGGAAACCAATAACTGCGGGGTTTCAGGTGGCAAAATTTGCTTGATCAAACGTGGGAGGGCAATGGAGGAGATTTACCCCCAGCTTCACTTTCTTTTTTCCCCCCCAAAGCTCTCTTGTCAGAGCTACTTGTTTGTCAAAAGCCTTCCTTCCTCCTCCAAAAACAGTCTGCTCATTTGGTGTTGAGCAGCAGACTGAATCGTCAGTTATACTCAAGGGGACACAAGGAATTCACTTTCCTAGCCTCTTGACCACACCCTTTCCTTGTTTTCATGAACTTCTTGCATGATTATGATGCAAATATTTCTATTTTTTCTCTCAGTTAAAATGGTACTGGAAAATACTCAGGCTATAAGCTGGGTAACAATGCAAAAACTGTGATGAAATAATTTTCTACTTCAATTTAGATCCAATGACTTCCCAACTATGTTTTTAAATTACACATTTGCGTAGAAGTTGCAAAACCAGAGTCAGTCTATTTGCTAGATTTTCACAATAGAGGAAATTTGACAAACAACACTTTCTACTTAATTTTTTTAAACAACAACATATCAACAAGCATATTATTAATGTGCATTTCGCAGTGAATGTCATTCAAGCTGGCATTCCAGAGATCAAGAATGCTCACAGATGTCAGGTTATTGATGCAGATAAACATGATTATCACACACACTTTAGGTACCTAAAGCAATTGAACCTGATTTTTAGTTAATATACCAGTCCACTCAGCTGTTACTGGTGCAGGAAAAACATGAAGGAGGGAACATGTCCAATGTCAGTTCTATTACTTGTCATTGAGTAAAATAAGTACACACTTGTCACTTCACTCGCTTGGGGAAGACATAATCCCTGCATGTTAATGGATTACTAAAGAGTGTTCCTTCCGCTTCACAACCTTTACACCTCATCCATCTGTCAAAACAAGAATGCCAAGAGTATATAGGAGCACAGTCTATGGATTCACTCTCATCCATCTTACTCTTTAATGAAGGGGCAACAAAATATACACACAAGATGCACACAGTACTGCATTCAAAATTCTTTGTCATTTACAAATGGGCACCTGATAAGGAATGGAACATGTAATAAATGACTGCTAAAGGCATGTGAATAGATGGTTCTTCAGGGATTTGTGATACCTTTTTCCTCTACTTCTTTTTATGATAAGTGTTGTATATAATCTGAGTCCCTAGGAATACTTTCTTTTCAGGGCATTGTCATCAATCCTGAAGAATCTGTGGGTTTGAATAGCGACCTTGAAAGATGCCTTTGGAAAACACGCCATTAAAATCACACCATTCTCACTAATCAAGCCAGGGTTTCTTAGATGAGAAAGTATAATCTGCTTATGTGGATATGGAATGAGGAATTTAAATGTTATTGTACACACTCAGCTGCAGGAAAGCTGACAGTAGTATTTAAAGAAAATATGCAGGAAAATTAGTTGATGCTATTTATTTTGGAGACTTCATTCCAGACTGATGACTACCATTCACATTTCTAGAAGTAGAAGTACAGCCTAGATTATTTTCTTTCTTTTTGAAGACATTTTGAAATTGCCTTTCAGTTATGTACTAAGGAGAAGTCTCCTTTAATTAAAGAGGAAAATTTCTCTTGTAATGGATGCCCAGTCAAAGACATAGAAATCTAGGGTTTGTATCAGGTTTTCTTAGACAATGGCATCCTTCACAGGACAAAACACAGACAAACACAGGACAAAACCTACAAACACAACAACAAAACAGAAAATCAAACCTTATGAAATACACAGTGAGTTATTTTAAGAACTTGATCCAAAGCCTTCACTGAAGTCAACAAAGACCTCCTGATTTATTCAATTTCTACATGACTTTTGTGGACAGATCTGCATCCTGAACTCCTCTTCCAAAACCAGTTTATTTACTTGAGCTTAGAGCTACTGATAATACATTGACCTGGCTTCTGCCTTAACCTGCCAAAACCAACACGGAGTCTGGACAGCTTTGTATTCATGCAGATAGATATATATATGGAGATATATCTGTATCCATATCCACTAAAAATATCTATAACTATAGCTATAGCTATTATATGTAAATATAAATATATAAATATTAATTTTTATTTTTATTTTTAAAAGCACAAGTATAATTTTGTTTTAAGCAGGGCAACAACACACCTACTTTGCAGGAGGTATCACTTAGAAACTGCAAAAGAGAAGACAAGTGTTGATAGTCCTTAATAACTTCCCACAGCTTTCACTAGTATCATGTTTTGTCACTTTTGTACCTCCTCATTCTTCTTTTCCATGATTGCTTTCCAATTTACCTTTCAGTGTGTAAATACTCAGATATTCTCAGTGGCTGTATTTCTACTTCCCACTTAAAGCAACAAATGCCTGGAGTTGCTACCTAGACAAGCCAACACTTCCATGTAGAGCTGTTAGACACTGGAAAAGGTTCCTTGGCAGATTGCAGAAATGATTCCGGTTAGTCTTCTTGAGCAGGTGTGTTTAAAGATGGGCAGGCTACAGGATGGGGAAAGTATTTCTATGTACTAACATTGGGTAAGGATTAATCTCAGTTCTGATAATTACAAGAAGCTAGAAATTTCTGGAACTACTTTCACTTTCCACCCTGGCTAGGTTATCCTGCGAGCTCAGCACAGGCTAGAGGAAGTGGTGGCTCCATGATCAATGTTTTTTAAGTTACTGTAATAATGTTGCTCAATATTTGTAGCTGCTGTGCAAGAAAATATTGAGTAGCACAATCCTTCTAGGGTATTTTGCCCCTTTTAAAATTGTTATTTTTCCCCTCTTAAAACTGGAAAGAATTGGTCCTCATTGGGAGTTGAGAGTTTCAACAGCACACTAGTATTAGGTTTGGGTTTTGTATGGCTTCTACCAGCAAAGCTAACCAGTGACATCCACAATTCAGTGGTTTAGGCACTTTTTACTTTCACATCTGAAAACAATATGCTAATATATACCTTATGCTAATATACACCTAGGCGGTGTGAAGAACTCAGTTGTACTTCTACAATTGTATCAGAAGAGTGAAACTACTAAAAACTTCATGGTGAGTTCAAATTTAAATTTAAAATTCTATTTTCTCAAGCAGATCTGAATTTTTAAAAAGGTTTTCTAGTCTTCATACAAATGAAGACTACCAGAAGAAAAGAATTGATGATTCAGGTCCTAAACATCTGAGTGTGAATGCTTAAAGATGGGTGGGAAGAATGTTTTGCTTCAAAACTCTCTCTAGCCTTTTGCCAAGGGGAAAAAAAAGGACCTCCCACAGGTGTTTTGCAGCATGTGAAAGTGTCTAGGAAACTTCAATACAGCTACATCAATCCAGGCTGCTGAAACAAGAGCTTAGCCATACTTACAGCTTTAAAAAAACAAGGACCTCTGGGTCACACATGCCATGCTATGCTCATCTACAGGCATTTGTAGTTATTTGTAACTCTAGTCTGAGTTGTAAAAAGAAGATTTGGCCACAGTCTATAGACAGAATCTTCATTTAGGTTTGACATTGGGCTATTCACTGTGTTCAATAAATAATTCAAGTCAAGATTTTGATCAAGACAGTATTCAGAAAGTCAACAATAATTATAGAATGTTCTTGCTTCCACTAAACCATCAAATGTCATTGTGGCAGTGTCATATTGAGTGCTGGCTGATATAGACAGCTCCTTAATTGCTGTCTCTAGTTAGATTTTGAGGCGACATGTTGGGCTTTTAGTAGCCAAATCCTTCTTTCTCTATATATATGTGAGAGTGTGATTGCTGGGCTTTGGAATATATGACATGCTTTTTAAACACCATGAAAACTTTTTTTTTTTTTTAACACTTCCATTCTGTTTAGCACAGGGAATGTCAATATAATGTTTTGAAAAAAATCTTCTCGTCAAATTTGTTCTGAACGTCTTCTATGTGAAACTGAGAATTAACAAATAGCCCAGCTATAATCAAGTGTTCTGAGTGATTGTTTTGTTGCAAACCCCAAAATTGTTGTTTGTTGTTGTTCTGTATGTTGCAAAGCTCCAAAAGTTTAAAATGCTTTCTTAGGAGTAGTTGGAAATTCAGAAGGGGAACCTAAGCTAGTGGAAATCAGTTATGGCAGATAAAGGGAAAGAGCAGTGATGAGTCTTGGTCGATTCTGTGCATGCTGAATGTACAAAAATCAGATCCTCAGGAACACTGAGGCTCTGATGGGAATGGTGATCAGGTTGGTAGTAAAGTAGTTGATTTTGCTAAACTTTTAGTTTATGTGTATAAGTTTTCTAACTACAAATCAGTACATGGCAATGACTGAGATTCTGAAGAGCACAGGAGAAGGATCTGGCATGGTCAGAATGTTTTTCTTCAGGTATATAATTTGACTGTCACCTCTCCTGCCACAAAGGGTGCTGAAGAGTGTTGCTGTCTCTAAGAGGTGCTTCTAACCTGTGTGCAGCTGTGGCATAGTGCCTCTGCCTCCTTCTCTTGGCTACCAGTCACATTTATGTTAATGACACAATCTATCTGGAGTCAATTCCAAACTATTAAATCTGCTCAGCACAGGCCTGAGTGCTATGGGTCTGGCATTGCTTTCACTCCCTTTGGAGCTGTCACACCTGCTGGTTTGGAGGTGAAAATCTATAATTAGCTGTAGCTCAGCATTGTCTCCTTTGTCTGGGACAGGAAGGTATGTATGTCTGGAAGGTACATATGGCCTTCACATTCAAAAGTGTAGTCTTTACTTCTAAGTTAGTAGCTTTCATCCTTCAACTCATGTCACCTTGGTTTTTGTTTTGGGAATTGTAAATGAAATCCCCATGCATAATCTGACAGATTATTGTTACGTTTCATTCTGGAAAATCTCCTGTTCCTATGTTATGTTCTGTGCCTGCCATTCTCTCTCGGTTAGCTCAGTTTGTGCCATTAAATTGGAAAGTTAGCATGTGAGGTTTTTAACTTCCTCACCATGAGGTAAATTTTGAAAAGTGCTGAGTATCGTAAGCTGTATTTAACATTGCTTTTTAAATCCTAAAAGATGGCATTTTGAAAGCACAAGTTGTGTAAGAAACACAACATTTCTGTAAGTGCCTTTATGGTGATAGTGCTCAGTGTCAAGATTTCAGCTTCACAAGATCCTTGTTTCAAAAAGAATTAAATAATTTTAGCAATGGCTTGTCAGCTTTATTTAGCCTTAAGTTTCAGTTTCTCTGACTATCAATATATTGCCTCCCTGTTGATATATTATCACCTTCTGAAGGGTCTCACTGTGATGTACTTAACACTTCAAATAATGGCTGTAGACAGTGAAAGTTGGTGACAAATGATGTCTTTCAGAAGCTATATAGGAGAGAAAGGAGCAAGAGAAGAATGGCTAAAACAGTTATGATTGAGATGACACTGTGTAAAGCAGGGCATGTGTAGGTATAGGCAGTGGAAGTAGACTGTCATTTTTAATATATTTGTATGGTCACGCAAAGAATTCTTGGTTAAATATATGTAGTTCAAAGTGTGCTAAACACATAAAAATATAATTTCATGTTTGGAATCAGAAATTCATGTACCTTACTTCTGTTAACTCCAAGAATTTAGTATAACATTGAAGTTTGTGATAATTTGAATATTTGATGGGTTAATGATGTAGTATGAATTTAATCAAGCAACATCATAAAGAGGGCTGGGTAACTTGGCTCTCAATTCATGTAGGCTGTTACTAATATAATCTTCTGATTCCTTTCTTCTCTTTGCCAAGTGCACCAAAAATTTGGCATGCATAGTAAGAAATTATGGATTCTGCAACAGCCTTCCTGTTGCATGGTACAGATAACACAAATCTTGTTAACAGTCTGACAAAATATAAATGGTTTCATAATGAACTGCCACCCTTTTAATATCTCAACAACTTCACAAATGTTATCTGGCAACTGCAGAGCGCTAAAGTTATGCTTTTAGAGGGCTGAAATTTAGCACCACACTTGCACATATCACGTGTCCCCCACCCCCCAAATGTTTTTCTTAGCACAAAACAATAATTAAACTTAATCTTCTGTATCAAACACAGGCATGTCTGTCCATTTAATTATGGTCACATGGGGAATGTGGTAAAGCATAACTTTTAAAACTGATGACATTTTACAATTTTTAGAGCAATCAGCAAACCTCAAACTGCTCCTAATTCTCCATGCTTTTGTGACTGTGTTGAAATTATCTCATAGTCTTATGTACATCTTGACAGGATATAGCCTGTTGTAAGCTACCCTCATCAGACAGGCTTGGGTACCCCCAAGGCACAGGCAGGAGAGCTGCAGGATGGGGAGCACAGGAATGCTCAGTTGGGAGGAAGAGCAGGAACTGTCCTGTGAATTGGCTCACTCCATTGAGTATTGAGAAAGGCTCTAGAAAGGAAAGATAGGAAATCTGTATGGGAAGAAAAGACAGAGCAGATTCTTGGACTGTAGGAATTCGTAGATGTAGCTCTTCATGTGCAGCCACTGTCTGCTCACTGGGTGTGAGCAGCACCAGCTGAAGTGAATAGGACTGGAAAGTGAGGCTGCAGGAGGACTAGAAGGCTATGGGACAAGAAGGCAGGCACTGAGAAAAGGAGTTTATAATCTGCTTCTCCAGTAACAGAAAAACAAGATTAGAAATAAAATTTGATTTACTTGGCTCCAAGTTATAAAGTGAAAAAATATTCCCAAAGTACAAAACTGACTTTACTTAATCCTATCTTTTAAATATGCAAACTATTTGATCTGTAAGAAAAAGGAGTCTGGAGCCTTTGCAGTGGGAATGCTATGTAGGGAACAAATGCTGAAGTAAGAGGTTGCAGATGTCCTACTTCTTTGTAGCATCAGACCCTGGATTTCTTTCTCCATAAAACGAGATTTTCAACAGGTTACATCTCAAATCCTGTCATTTACTCACTTGCATCTTTTGTTTAATGATTTTAGTTTCATATAAACTTTATGTATGGCAGAAGGTGACATTGGTGTTTTAAGGATTGTCGTCCCTTGGGAAAAAAAAAATATAAGGATAACAGAGCTTGTGATGTTATTTATGGCAGACGAATTTTCTGTGAATGCACAAAGCTTTGCTGTTGCATAAAAAAGGCTCAGAAAATGAGACTAACATTCTGGGAAAAAACTCCCCAAAACAACAAACCCAAAAGTCCCCAAACTCCTCTGTTCTTAGGTATTTTCTACAGGGCATGAGTTGCTGCTTTTTTTGTGCAGTCCACAGTTATTTTCTGGTTTGGACTAGATTCTGTGGCTTTACCTGGTGGAGTAATTCTTTATTTTGAAATGTCCCACTGAAGTCAATAGAGCTGTTCAGCAGAGATATTACTCAGTCCAAGGAAAAATGCCAGAATCCACTGACATTTTGGTTTTGCATGTGACTGGCCATCTAATTTCCAGATATTGTTTTGTAAAATGTGTGATGGTAGCTTTTAGAATATATGAATAAGGATCAACAAATAGCAACAGGTAGCAATGATTTTTGCTCTGAGTAAATTCCCTTGTTTTTTTCTGAGTGAAGGTATTCATATGAAAAATAGCCCTTCAGCAAGCATTTGTGTGAACAAAAAGCCTGTTTGTGTGAGTGCTCATAAATAAAAAATCATAAGAGTTGTAAACATCGTTGAACTGAATAGTCACTTTGCATTCAGATGAGTGTTAGCAAACACTGAGCAAAGGGGAAGCTGCTGTAAGAGGTTATTTTTACACAGGGAATTTCTCAGCAATCATGGGATGTGTTTCTGGCTAAGTTGAGAGGATAGAGCAGTCTGTCTTTGAGAAGTGTATAAAACGCTGTAGACTTCTGACCTTGAACAGCTGGGACATTCCTATTTTCTTCTTCTGCTACACACTGGTAGAAAACTTACAGTCCTGTCTGAAGTCATCAGTAGTGGATAACCAGCTCCAGGAACTGGACAATAGTGAAAGAGGGCTCTGGCTGTGTGAAATAGATGGGGTTTTTATCTCGTTCATGGCTGACTTGGGTCTACTTCTGTGCACCTGCACCATGGCTTTGTACTTGGTGCTGAAGAAATGGAATGACAGTTGTGTCACTTCAGGAGATGACTTGACCAAATGCGTGTTTCAATTCTCCTCTAAATAAGTAACATCTCTGGTAACTGTGTTGCCTTTACATCAATAGAGAGGTGGCATATCTGTTTCCAAGGAGACTAACACAGCTCAGACTAGGAGAATGACAAATACTCTGCTGGAACTGAACATGATGGCTTTGGCTCTTCACAAAGAATACTAAATTACTTTGTATGTCCTACCAGATGTGAAACTCCATGTGTTGCACATATAACACCAGCCTTCTAGGCTTCTCAGAATTTGGTTTGAGAAGGCCATGGTTCTGCCCTGTTTCCCTGGGCTAGACTGGTACTGGTGAGCCAGCAAGCCAAAGGACAAACCAGCGACTCAATGGCTTATACAGTTAATTATTGGCAGATTACTCACCCCACTTTTGATCCAGGCTGATCAGCAGCCATCCAGCCATTGAACCCTGAACCTCAGTTCGAGTGCATTAATACAGTCTGGAGGTCATTTCCCAGGAAAATGTGAATGCATTGGACTTAGGTAAACACCACAGCAAAGGTTTATTTCCACGTCACTTATTTTACAGGCCAGAGGATGGATAGTCTTTAGTGTGTGCTCCTCATTAGCATAAAACAGCCTTTAGCAATAGTCCCTAAACATCTCTTTTACTGCTAGTTCAATTCCCAAATTAGTCCTGCCAGAGAAACTGGTATCTGGCCAACAGCAATCCGGCAAGGCAACAGGTGACTTCAAGACAAGCATGAAGCAATGGTCTCTGTTCCCAGCAATGTTCCCTGAGAAAATTTCCAACATGTAACAATTGGCCTAACCATAGGGAAGACCATGCAGTTCTGTGCTTTTGCTATGCAGTACTCTAGGTAAAATTTCTGTATAGAAAGAGAATCAGTATAGAACAGAAATAAACTTGCGGTTTTTAAGGCTTTATGTGGGGTTTATTCATCTTTAGGTTAACTGCTGCATGCACAGAAGCACCCTAGGCAGAAGGAGCAAATATCTAGAGGTTTTTATACTAGAATTTATAATAGAAAAAGCTGGAAAAGTTTTATTAGCTGGGAAAAACTTTTGATTAAAAGTATTTGACAGTGTTTTGAGAAAGGAAATGACCCTTTGTTATTTTTCTTCATCCCTTTTCAGGTTGGCAAATAGTTTCCATTTCTAGTAAAAAATCCCCCTGTGTATATGCAAAACAACTATCTGGTGATGGCTTTGAACCAGCACACAGATTAAGTGCATCCTGCAAGGATTGCAGAGTGCTAGATTAAAATGTCCATCTTGGTGTGAGTAAGCAGGCAATGATGCTGCTTTGCTTTACCAATAAATTCAGACTGTCTTGGAGATTGACCTGTTTATGCAAGGTGTTGGAGAAAATATTGCCTGAGTTTTCCTCCATCTCTTCCAGCAATGGTTACTACTCCTCAGTCAGCAATGAGAAATGAAAGAATGCTGCCTGTAATTTAACCTCTTCATGTGGGTTTTTATTGTGCTGGCTGATCTTGGGACCTGTTGAAGAAGTATCAGGAACATTCTGTAAATGCATCAGCCTTGGTAATGTCATTGCATTTACAGGCATTGGAAGGGTTTTCCTCGGAAACAGGCTGGGATCATCTTCATCTGCAGAGTTTGTTCACAACAGCAGAAGCATGTGGAGCTGGGTGGGCCAGTAGCAGCTTGGTCAGTGGGAGAGGAGGCCTTTGGGCTCATTTTGGTGAGCATGTTGCACTTGGTGTCTCTAGAAAAACCTGCCTCACTGCTGGTGCCTTCCAGTGTCTTTTAATGTGTGAACAATGAGCTATCAGAAAATTTGTTCTCCTGGTGATGTCCCCATCTCTGTGTGAATGTAGTGAATGCCAGTTTTTTCTGTAATTTCAAAAAAAAGACCTCCGCACAACAGCAAAGTTACTTCAAGCAAAAATGGTTCTGCCTCATACTTCACATGATCCAGAATACAAACCTGTCTGCAGGTAATAGAATGTTGTAGACTTACTCGTTCTATCAAGGGAAGGAAAGAAGTGCCTGCAATGATCTAGATGCTAATGAGAAAAGAATATAGTCAATTTTCCAGGGATGCTCCATTACAAACAGGTATTTTTGTAGATAGAGGGAGGGAGAGAGTGAATTTTCAGGTAAATTGAAATTGTGATGACATAATTCCAGTTCTGCTACCTACTTGTTAATGAGATGACTCTGATCCAGGTTTAGCTCCTTTAAGTCTAGGTTTCTGCTAAAAATGCGAATAGTAGGAATCATCTTCTGAGGGTACTAATCCCTCTCCCTTTTAAGTCTGTTTGGCCTTGTTCAAATAGCTGATATACACAAGATGAATCTCACCCCACCATATCTAGCCCCTTGGACTGGAAAGATTGCCAAGCTTAGGCATTTTTTTCCAGCTCTCAAGTAACATCATACTCGAATATTTTTACAAATTTCTGTCTTGCATAATTAACCTCTTGACCTAGAATTTTTCCAAAAACATATTTGTGCATGTGCAGCAAGATGAGGTCCTTGAAATAATGAAGTCAGCTTAAAACTACTTCCTACAATTTATCCTGAGAATATGAATTCTGCAACTGGAAAGCAGTTGTCTGATGCCTGTAGAGCTAAGTCACTTTTGCTATTTACATGAGTACTGCAAGGAAAAAAATACCCTATGGAAAACATTTTATTCCAAACCACTATATAGGATCTGGTTGATGTCACTGTAAAGCCAAGGATCTAGGATATGACAGCTACCAATTGAGAAAACCTCTTATTTTTCTATAGAGGTGGTTCTTGCTCTGCATTAGTAAATTCTGTGCAACTCTGTGAAACTGGCATTATATACAGATTTTTTAAAAAAATATCTAAACATACAGAAAACAGTCTGTTTTCTGATCCAGCTTGCAAAGACAGCTTTAAATATCAATGATCTCAAAGAAGGCAACACTGAATGGGCACCTTGTAGTGCACAAAGAAAACAAGTTTAAAAACTATGCATTAATGCTCAGTATTAAAATTTAATACTTCCTAGATCCAACTTATTGATATCATTTAGAACACCAGGGGAAAAAGACAAAACAACAAACTCACTAAAATTATCCTTTGGCTAAGTTATCAAGTCACAGCAATAAAAAAGGGTCCTGCTTTCCTGACACAAAATTATACTGCATCATGAATCATTCAGCATTAAAACAAATCAGGCATTGGATAAAAGTTAAACTTCATGCTGGGCTCTAATGGAGGAGGAGTACTCAAACCCAATTCCCTTTAAATTGCCCTTCTGTTAGATACATTAAAGTAATTTCTGCACTTGTGCAAACATGATGGATCATGTTGCCTGCAAATGTTTGGGGTTTTTTGGTAGGAAGCCTGAGGTTTAAAGCTTTTACATCCTTAGCTCTCTACATGATATAACCTTGTTTTACAAATTGGTTTTTTTAAACAATTCAATCAGATGCAGAACTCTTTAGAAAATTGTCAGTATTATTCCAATATTTTTATGTTTTTTAGACATCAAGCTAAAGTGTAATTTAAGCAAATATCATATTGGCAGTGATTTGTCCTTGTTGTGATAAAACTCTTTGGAGGTTTTATCTGACTGCACTTTATCAAGTCTTTGCCCAGTGAGATCACAACCTCTGAATGATACTGTTGGATTGGAGAAAGCTTAGAGAACATTAAATGTACTGTGGTAGGTAAACCCACCAAACTACTGCTCTCAGTGTTCATAAATTTATTCTATAATGGATATAATGGAAATCAAATAGGACTTTGTTAGGAAAAAGATACTATTAGATCCTATAATAAAGTACCAAAAAACTGCATGGAAAAAATTAAAATCCAAGGCAGGATAATATATTTTAAGCCACTTTTGATCACATAGAAACAAAAGGCAAATATTCTAACCATAGCACCTGGCAAATTGCTTTCTTCTTCCACAGAATTTGGTAGCAAGCTCCAGTAGTGTAGTATGTGAAGGATCTATTCCCTGTATATTGGATGTTTGTGCCTGAATTTGGTTTGCTTCACTAAACATTGCTGGTGAGATAAGTGCCAAGGTTGTCTATTGATCTACAGCCAAGTAATTGCTAGTGGTCACACTGACAACTCAATTTTCTTCAGCAGAGTTAAAGGACTAAGCCTTCTGATCACATACTTCCTTTTTGTGATGATTTAAGTATGATTGTAGCCAAGTGAGATCTTTAGATACAGTGATCTTCTGTGTGCAGCACTTCTAGGGAATTGACAGCAACTCATACTCCTTCCTCAGGAGCTATATCATTGGCACATCCTTCTGTGTAACAGTTATAATAAAAGAACAAAGCTTCATTAGCTAAACATAACTGCAATTCGCTGTATCTTAAAACTCTGGCTCAGATTCTTGGCTGTGTCTCAAAAATAGAGAAGGAGCCCAAGAAGAGGTTCTGGACCACTGTTATTTGTTTCTACGCTGGCAAGAAGTGGTCTTGCCTATCTTTTCTGGCCATGACAGTGTAATCCTTCCCATATGCAGCTTCCAGTTTATGTTCTCTTCTTGGATACAAGTGTACAGAAGAGCAAATTTGAATCCAGGCCTCCAAGCCATATTTGTGGACAAATGTAACAGAAGGGACAATATCCACTAGTGTGTGCACATCCAGGGCCAAGGTAAAGAAGGAATGCTCTAGCCAGACCTCAGCAAGCCAAAGGAGCATGCACAGTAGTAGAGAGAGGTTGGAGTTTGTCTCCTTTGAACTAGTCCGTGTCAGCTGCCCGGGGCAATTAAGGTTTATAGCCTCTAATCTGGGCTGCAATCACTCAGTTGGCCTCCTGGAGAGCTCAGGGTGAGACAAACCTACCTTGCTGGCCAGGGAGACTGCTGGGGGCTTTCTCCCTTGTCCTGGCTGCTGCGAACTGCATGTTTACCTGTGGTGCTCTGAGCCTTGTGCTGCCTTGCCCTGTCCCAGACCTGACTTCTTCCTTCTGGAAATTCTGCTTGACATCATTATCAACGCCATGAGACCATCAGGGGTGAGCATGAGGCACCAGACCTGATTTGGCTTCTATTGCTGGGCTCATCTGCAACATGATGAGCATTAAAATAACGTTAGTGACTTGATAACTGAAAGGAATGCATACCTTTTGCAGTAACTCAAAAAGACTACCCCTTTAGAAAGAGATACCCTTCTTCGTGAATGCACCAGAGGGAAATTTTAGCTTTTCACAAGCCAGATAAATTCCCACATCTCCAAGTGCTTTTTTCAATGGTACTGAGGGAAAAAGAGAAAAATATATACTTTTATTTGTGATGTCTCCTATGTATGTGCATTACTGCACTGAAGTATCTTCCCAGTTAAACTTTATCAGTATATTTCTTCTGTTGTGATAAACACTAATATTCACTCGATTGAGAATTAGAAACTCTAAAAAGAGTGTTTTTGTTAGATTTTCAATCTGCAGACCTGACTCCACTACAAAGAATCTTCTAAGAATGGGAAAGTGACTGCTCATAGAAATGTGTCATTTTTCTGCCCTTGTCTATTTGATTACCAGAGTCTACATCATTGAAATTCTCACAGAGGCCCATACAAAAGGAATTGAATAAATGCAGAGATATTAGCATAGTTATATTAAATTGCAGCCATTTTTCATTTTGATTTTAGTGAATGTTTTATTAATTACAATGATATTATTAATTTTTTGTGTTGAGGCCAATTTATACGGCATTCTTCTCCACCAAGAAGATCTTGGGAATGCTGTTCTGTATTGTTTGACAAGAGCAAAGCTGTAAAAGCATAAATGTTTGATACAGCTCTGCTGGGAAATATATTTCTACTTATCTGTTTTTTCAAACTTATAATGGAAGAGCAATTTCCTGTTAAGTTATTCTTTTTTGTCACAAATAGCAAACATAAGCCTGCATTGCCGTTCCATTAACAGCATTGTTAAAACGGCTAGCCAGGGTCTTCTGTTTTTTTGTACTCTAACATATTTTTCCCTTCTTAGACTTTGTTGGTAGAACTTGTATTTTTGTTCATTGTTTTACAAATAGAACATTTCTTTGCCTGCCTACAGTCCTTGGTTAGAAGTGGTGGAGATGGTTTTGGGTTTTGAGGTGATCTGAAATGGGCCATTAAGCTGAGTTCAGGGTACTGGACTTCAGAAACCACTTTTCTGGGGTTTCTGGAGCAAACCGTGTTTTTCTGTACAGAATTGCCTGAAATCCAGGCCCTCAGCCCAACTTCGGGTGAAAGCACAATGGACATGATGTGCTGTGAGCAGGACAATTGTTAAGAACTGGAGAAGGTGGCAGCACAGGCTGAAGATTCATCATGGCAGAGAAGGAAACGAGTTGATCACTCTGCCCTGTTGAGAGGAGCAGTGAAGGAAAACAAAGCACTCTCCTTCTGCATGAGCAATTGGACAGCCAAGAGCCAGCAGCTTGTGTGACAGCTGGTGCTGCTAGTTGTCCTGGAGGGCAACGCTGGTCTCCTCTCCTTTCCCCTGCTCTGGACTAACCTCTAATTACCTAGGCCAAAAAGAGCTTTGAGCAACAGTCTGGAAAACATCCCAAGACCCAAATGCTGAGATAATTTTATTATAAGTGGCTAAATTAAAACTAAAGCAGAGGGGCAATATTGTTACAGTTTGGGATCTCTCATACCATGTGGTCTTTGATGGAAGCAGTGATGATCAGTTTTCTGCATGCAGTTGAAATAAGGAACAAAAATGTTTTTCTCCTTGTCAGTGTCCATGATTACTTACTTGCTTTCACTTTTTACCCAATTGTGTCTTCGGCTGGCTTTTCTATAAGTTAGTTTAAATATTTAACCTACCTGCCTATATTAAAATTAGAACCACAAGTGAAAATAAGAAAACTATATATGTGTTGCAAGAAAGAAAAAGAAAAACCTCCAACACTGTTTGGTACTCTCATTTGTAACTGCATATACTATTTTCTCAAAAAGCAAATGTTTGAGCAAATTGAGAACTTTCATGTTATAAACTTCACTTTCACTTTCTAAGAGGTTTTATTTATTCCTAAAACCAATCCTTAAAAAACTTAAAGTGTCTGGTTTGAGGCATGTCCTCCATATGCTTGTATATATGTCCATAGTACAAATATGGCACAAATGGAGGGCCAAAAACGAGGTAGAGGGAATGCATCTTCTTACATAATTAAGAAAGTATTCTTCATACTGTTAAAATGTGAAACCAAACATCTCTTGTACTGAGGTATAAGTTCAAAATTTATTTGCTTTAGAATGGCTAAATATTTCCAATGTAGTATTGATGATGTCAAAGCTCAAATGAGCAGAAGACCCTTGATTTTATTAAATTCACATCATCTGAGTTTTATGGCTGTCTTACTGCATACACAAAGCAGCATGCTTGCTACTAGAAATGTTTATTGTGGCCCATAGCAATAATTCTTTTTATGCTGGCTTTTAAAGTTAGGATTTGGATCTTGCTCTAAGAACCAGCCCACCACCTCACCAAGAAAAAGAGGCTTTATTAGTTATACAAGTCTTTATAGGATGCCAGGCCATTTGATTTCATAAGATCTTCAATGTAGCATGGCATATCTTCCATGAACACTAACAAAGCAAGTTGCAAACTGAGTATGTTCTTCCTTGTGTAGTAATCCTAGTTAGCTGAGAGTTTCACAGCCTTTTGCTGTGTGACTGCAGCTACAATTAATATTTAACTTGAGAGAAAAATGTCTACAGATCACTCAAGATTTAGTGAAGGCTTTCTCCATAGCTAAAGGAATCTTCTTGTTAGGACAGGAAGGCATACCTTAGGGACTTACAGACTGGCTTGGGAGGGGTATTGGAGAAATCCTGCTGGTAGTTGTATAATCCTCCCTAGAAGAACAGATCTTGCCAGAAAAGTCTGTGGCAGAAGATTTTTACTCTGTCAGCCTTTTCTGTCTCTTTTCTTACTATACCCTCCATTTCCTCCCTTTGGGTTTGAGCTCAGACATGATTTTCCAGCTGACACAACCTCATTTCCTGCCTCATCTGCCTGACTTCCTGAATATTGGGATAGATATATTTTTTTAATTTATGCTTTCAGTAAGTAGATTGTCCTTGAGCCTCAACCAACTCTCCTGAACCTTTGATGATTTGGTACTCACAGAATCCTTCTTGCCTGTGTGTCCCCTGAACAAGGAAAATTCTGCTCTGAACTCTGACCAAGTATTTATTCTAATAGTTGTCTTCCTTATTACCCTCAGGATCTTCCAGTTGGAATTACTCTTCCATCTCATGCATAATAATTGCAGCCAAAATTGCCAGATTGTTACATCCTTAACCTAATATGTGTTTGTAAACATCCTGCTTTTATTAGCCTAGTCTGCACCTTTGTTGAAAAACTGTCCCCAGCACACACTAGAAAGATCTACTGTTACTTGTAACCAAAAAAAATCCACTTTGGGGTTAGAGGCTCCCATGAGCACTAAAGTACTGAAAACAGACAAACAAAAAACCCCCTCCAAAAAACAAAACAAAAGCAAAAACAACAAACAAACACACAAAAAAAAGGAGGCCCATTCTGGTTCTTGATATGGTGATCTGTAGCAGAAGCCCACCAAAATGTTCTGTTTGTTGATCTCCTGGACCAGATGATTTTTATTCATTGACTATGGATTTTCATGCCGCCCATCCCAGGGAATTCAGCATCTGAGCCACTTTTGCACAGAATATACTTGTTCCTCTCGTCCTCCCTGACTGATCTTCCTGAAGAGCCCTACCCAGCCAGCACTCAAACTTTGTGCTGACTCACAGTGTGTCTCTGAGTTTCCAGTTAGGCCATTATTCTACATCTGCATAGAGGTGTTTGGGGGTTTTTTTGCAGTGTTTGTATTTCAGGCACATGAAAGGGGTTCCTGAGCATCCTGCTTTCTCCTTGCGAGTGTGCCCTCACTATCTCACCTCCTGTGCTCTTCCACTCATCACTTCTTGCTCTGTTTTCTGTAGCCTTTAATCTCTATCTCCCAATGAAGACAGAAGCAGCTGTTGATTAGGGCAGAATTGGTCCAATTGTTTTCTTTTTGGTTGTATTTGAACTGTCAGGTAATTTTACATGGGCAACCAGGGTATTATTTTGAAGTATCAATCTGAAGCCGGGG
>VZRM01000679.1:71521-97288 GCA_013397955.1 Grantiella picta
GGGGGGGGGCGGGGAAGCTACACTATAATCTGAAGAATATTAAGAAACTGTGAAGACATGATCAAAAGACGGCAAAATAATTGTATTGCACAACAAATTAAGCAGCAATTTAACTTCAGTAAAAAAAAAACGTTGCTGTCTTGGCTATTAATGTAATATTCATCATCCTCTGTAGTTGTGGTTCACATACAAAGTGTAATACAGTATCCCAGTGAATTAGTGCGTTTCTCCTCGGTCAAATGAGGGAGGTCTGTGCAGTGGTTCCGAGTTTAATTTGCTGGCGATCCGTCTGTGCCAGTGTGAGGCCACACGGTGGAGTCAAAGCCGTGCTCTGTCTGTTCTGTCTGTGCAGCAGCCACGAGAAGCTGCCTCTGTCTTTGCAGAGCTGTCCTTGCCGTCTGCGAACTTTTTGCTATAGATGGTCGCTACGGAGGCATTGTGTGTTTATGATTAAGATCTATTAAAAGTAAAACTCAAAAGCCTTTCCTTCCCACCGTTGGCTGGCTTTGCTGTATCTGTTTTAAAAGCGGAAAGATCCTATTAAAAGACCTACGGAAAGATCAAATTTAACCCTTCTTTGTCCCAAACAAATGTTTGACAGAACAAAACAGAACTGCTGGTTTGAATCAAATTCCACATTAACTTTAGAAATAATTATTCTCTAAAAAGCCAAAGTTGTGGAAGTAAAGATCTAACCAGCAAAAGGCTGTGACTCAACTCTGGAATGGCTGATGGCTCCTCCTGCCCTGCGGGAGAGCCCTGAGTGCTTTTGGGGGTGGGAGAGCCCCACATAGCTCGGTCCTCTCTACCTGAGGAGGTCTAAACTATTCCTTCCTATAATGCAGTTTACTCCTTGAAGCACTAGCCTGTATTTTCAGGATGAAAGAATGGTTAAATCTTTCTTAAGTGGAATATGAATAATAGATTCTTGCTGCCATGCATGTATATCTCAAACTTTGTGATTTAAGCCTTTTCTGTTTTTCATTGTAGGAATATTAGAATGAAAAAAAATCTGCTTGTATCGTCAATGAATAATTAATTGTAAATAAAGGCAGTGTGGGTAAATTTCGCGTTCAAATATAAATTTAACTCATCAAGACTTCCATCAGGCCTTAGAATTACAGCTTTGATCTGAGGGGAAAAAATACTTTCATTCATTAAAAGTGCTGGAAGAGAATAGACAGGCATTAGAAGAAGAATGAGGGGGAAAAAGGGATAAAGAAGATTGAAAAGGAGTTCTCAACACATGTACTAGGGAGACATTTCTTGCATGCAGTTATGTGAAGTTCAGGCTTAAATCTTTGCTCCATGAGCTTTCACAACTGCTTATGTTGTTTGAAGTGTGTTTTCAGAAGTGGTGCTTTGTTCATCATCAGAAAATCCCCATAAAATCTCATAAAATAACAGAAAGCAACAAAATCTCTATAAGTCTTTTGTGCCAGATAATCATCCCTATTATTAATTCCAAGATGATCAATGATTTTGATTGTACCCTTAGAACTATTCTTCAGGCATTGAACACTTTCCTCTACAAGACTGTAAGAAGATTGAGTGTGTCCCTGAAAGATATTTTTATCTTTCTTAGATAAAAATATCAGCAATATACATCCAGCAATCGTATTATTTTTCCAAAAGAAAACATGGAGTCCCAACTCTTCAGAAGACATTTTGAAAGAAACTTTCACACACAAAAATTATGTTGCATTTTTATCTACTGTCATTTGTAATAAAGATTACTGTAGTTCCTGATGGATTTTCCCATCTTTAATACAATACTAGGGCTTTGACAAAGAAGTAGTGATTTGTTTCAAAACCATTCTGTGTAAAAAGAGTTGGTTTTTTTTTCTATTGTGAATTATTTCAGTCTGAACCAAAGCTACCTATCAGTAATCTCTCCTGGTCTCTGGATCATTCTGGAACTGAGCTACCTGGAGTTTTATTTCTTTGTGAGACTACAAATTCAGCAAATTTCTGCAAAGTTTATTTGACTCTGGATCCAGATTTCAACATTAGTATGTGAGGCATTTTTAACAGTGAAAGATTCCAACTTAGAACACTTCTGAGTGTCTCTCAAAGGTCGCCTTCATTAAACATTTTCAGAATATCTCCCTCCCTTCTGTAGTATCCTAGAAGTTGCCATCTTGGCTATTGGAGCAGAAGTTGTTAGGTTCTTGGAACTGTTTTGATTCTCTCCCCTACTTACTGCCCCCCCACTTCTTTTTATCACAACCCAGAAACATTATAAGGAACTTGAAAGAGATTCCATGATGTAATTACTTTTTGAAAGTTCTGGACTGAGCAAATAAACAGGTTTTTATCATTTCAAGCTCTGCAATTCTATCCATATATTTACATATATGTGTGTTTGTATTTAACTATATGTATATAATATATACAACCAAAGATAGTCAAATTTACTCAAGCTTAGGATACTCAGAATAGATTTTATAAAATTTTATATTCTCTTATAAATGAAATATCAAGTATTTGTATTTGCAATATTAGAATCAGTTATTCCTATCTTTATTAAGCAAAATGTAAAATAGATATTTTTCTTTGCAAAAATTTTATGATGAAAGCAACAATTTGTAATTTGCTATAGGTAATAAGCCATAAATAATGATTGTGGTACTGATTTTTCCCCCTTTGATCCTTTAAAAAATTAAATGCAATTTCTTCCTTTAACTGACTTCCCCCAAAGAGAGGAAAATATGATTAAAGCAAACATGCTCAGTACAAAGTTGTTGTTTTTTTTTTTTTTATTAAACTGACAAAATTCTTACTGGAACTTGGACAACCTATACCTATTGCTGTATGCAAAACACATGAAAGATTAAATATTTAAGCAGTCTACTTTCTTAAAGGTTTTAGCTGTAATACCTGCTTTCAGAAGGAAGTGTATTGAGTAGGCTTAATCTTAGACATGACAAAGCATAATCCTGCTGGTTGCCTTTCTCTGATAGTGTATTCAGCTGGCTGAGAGATGATCCTCCAAAAAGCATTGCCTTTCACAGCCTTGGCTCTGGCTTCTGCCCTTTGACTTTTTTCAGTCACCTGTTCCCCAAGTCAGCAAAACACTCTCATCAGACTTCCAAGTTGTAAGTTTACATGTCTTTATATGCTTATATGGTTGTTTATCTATATGTTCATAAAAGGAGAAAAACACCCATCTTACAACAGCACTGTTGATTTAATGATTGTTCAATTGAAGTGTGGTACTATGTTGGTGTCAATTGATAATTGAAATGTAGGTACAAGCAAGACATCACTTTATTACCATTTTGGCTCAATCCTATTTTAATATGTCTGCTGCTGGACTCAGACACCAGAATATTAGTGTAAAGAACTCAGTCTTTAAAAATTAACTGATGTGAATTAAAAGGGAAAATGAGGCAATTGCAGACAATCTAATGAAACCTGACATTATTTGTATGTAAAAGTATGTGTGTTCAGACATATGTGCATATACATGCAAATAATACATGACATTTCTGCATATGAACAATGTGAAAATGAGTATTTTCCTGTTTCAACATCCTTTGACAAAATAATACTGTATCATTAATATATTTGGAGGGAATGCTTTTGGGGAAAGAGTAGGAGTACATGGTATTGTTCAAGATGTACTAGCAGTTGGCCTTGTATTTTGTGGACTATATTCTGTTAAACAGCAAATCCAATGCAGAAAAGCATTTTAGAGGGCATGAATATTTTTGTCATAATGGATGAGAGATGTTGATCATACACCTGCTAATGCTTCATCATGCTAAAAATCTGCAGAAGGATAGCAAATAATTTTGGATCAAGAACCAATCGATCAGAAAATGTTCTTTTTAGTAGAACTATCATTGTAATTTAAAACCTTCATTTATGTAAGACGATGATAATGTTGGCAAGGAGATTTATCTACCACAGAACCATAAAAGCCACCTGAGAAGTATATTGGAGTAATTCTGTTGGATTGCTGCTAGAATCTTAGCTACCCAGTATCCCCAAATATTTCCCTTCTCCTTTGTACTCCTGAACTCTTTTGTTCGGGAAATAGCAGCACATTCCCAGGGATTCCCAACAAAACAGAATTTAAAAGTAATTTGGAAGTTCCCGTTGCAAATTCCAAATATAATTATGCCAAAACCTGGAAGAAGAAAGCATCAAACTCCATAAGGAATAGGAAACCCTCCAGCATAGAAATTAGTCCCTGCTGACAATGAAGACAGGAAAAGACAAATTATAGCTTGACAGGGAATGGCACAAATGAGATCAGGGTATGCTGATGTCTGTTTTTTGTTTGAATAATGAGTTTCCTTCCCAGCTGACTTTTCTCTCCATCAATTTGAGAAACAAAAGGAAGGTTTTGATATATGTGCTGATTTCTTCACAGTCTTAAGGACTCTGGAAAACTAAAAGGCAAAGCAGCAAAACAGAAGGGAACTGGACGCAATTAGTGATGCGACCAATGCACTGAAATTAAGAATATGATTTGGGGTTTCTGCATTTTGGGTATTTTCTTTTTGAGACAGTTCATGACCAGCATTTGCCTAGCATGTAACATGTTCCTTAAGCCTAATAATTCATTCTGCTGCATATGATAAATGGCTCATCTGATCACTCACGTTGTTTCTTACTGACGTACAGAAGTAGGATGCTGCCCTGGGTTAATAGACAACAACCCATCCCATTGATTTAGTCAGCGAGTGCTGCTTAACAAATGCCTTAAGTTGGAGGTGTTGGCATGTGGTCTGTTTTTCTCTGAGTGTTCACATATGTAATTAAAATTCATTCTAATAATTATCCTTCTCTTGTTTTCATAATGGCTGTGGTGGCTTGACCTTGGCTGGCTGCCAGTTGCCCACCAAATCATTCTCTCACTCCCCCCTCCAACAACAGGATGGGCAAGAAAATACAAAAAAAAAATGGAGTGAGAAAGACAGTGAGATCACTTAGGAAGTACCATCATGGGCAAAACAGACTCAACTCAACTTGAGGAAGATTAGTTTAATTTCTTGCCAATTAAACAGAGTAGGGTAATGAGAAACAAGAACAAAATCTGTAATCACTCCCTTTTTTCCAGGCTCACTTTCACTCCCAACTCTTCTTCCTCCTACTTCCAAGCAATTCTGGGGAATGGGACAAGAAAGCTGCAATCTCTGCCACTCCTTCTTCACACTCTTTCCCTTTTCTGTAATATATACAAATTTCTCCAAAATGGGTCCTTTCCATGGGCTGCATTTCCTCATGAACTGCTCCATAGGGTCCTTTCCACGGGATGCAGTGCTTCAGGAGCAGATTGCTCCAGTGTGGCTGCTCCACAGGGCCACAGATTCTGTTAGCAGCCCTGCTCCAGCCTGGTCTCTCCATGGGGTCATGTCTTTGGGGCACATCCAGCTGCTCCAGCACAGGGTCCTGCATGAGCTGTGGGTGCATCTCTGCTCTGCGTGGACCTTTAGGAGCTGCAGGGGCACAGCCTTGGCTCACCACAGCCTGCTCCAGGGGCTGCAAGGGAATCTCTGCTCCAAGGCCTGGAGCACATCCTTGCCCTCCTTCTGCACTGACCTTTGGTGCCTGCAGAGGATTTTCTTTCACATATTCTCACTCCTCTCTCCCAGTTGCTGTTGTGCAGCATTTTTTACCCTTTCCTAAATATGTAATCTCGGAGACACTACCAGCATTGCTGATGGTCTCAGTTTTGGCCAGCAGTGGGTCCAAACAGGCTCTGTCTGACATAGGGGCAGATGCCATTGTTCTCTCACAGAGGCCACTTCTGCAGCCTCCCTGCTACCAAAACCTTACAAGATAAACCCAAGACAATGGTACCTGTAAAAGGTTAGACAAAAAAGCCCAAACCCCCCCAAAACAAACAAAACATCCTAAAAAAGAAAAAATAAAAAACCCACCAAAGATGAGAAGACACAGACAGAAGAACTGATTAAAAGGCCTCAAACTCCTGGAAATATCCAGCTTTTTTGTCTCCTGAACTCTAGCATTTGTAGACACAGCTTTGTTGATGGCTAAAATAGTATTTGGTTTGATATTTGGCTAGCTCAATTTGTACCAGGAAACTGCAGCAGTCATCTGCAAACTCTTCACATGGGTCACAGGCACTGCAGGAACACAGGTTTGTAATTGGTAGTGATGGAAACATCTCCCACTAGCTTCTTCAAATCTCCTTTCAATTGTCCTTTTCCCCAGGAAACAGCTAACTTTGGCTAAAATAGTGTGAAAATATAGCAAGATATTACTGGTTACTGTGGTTGTTACTGAACTCCTGGAGGAACGGCTTCTACTGATCCTTCATTTTAATGCTGCCTTTGGAAAAGGAATGTCTTTACTGCTCACCAAGAGGAATGTTGTAATTAAAGGTCTAAGTGCTGTACTTCAGCCTTTGCTTTCCTCTGGCAAGAAGAGATAAGGCAGAGCAATGAAGGTGGCTGACATGGTTAATCTTATCTTCAGTTTGGGCAATGTAGTAATTTATGATGTAGTGAATAACAACTGGTCTTGCTTTCTGTACTTATACACACTTTTAGTAGCAAAGAGCTGGATTGTGCCCAGATGTTGGCAAACAACAACGCCCCCATCATTCTCCCTTCAGCCCTCCACAGTTCTCCAGACTCCTCTTTCTTCCTGCATATCGGTCTCCCTGGTACCAGCACAGTTATGGTTTCCTTTTTCCATCACCAAATGGAAGTCAACACTTAAAACAAACAGGTAACTGTCTCAAACTGTGTGGAAGCTGCTTCTAGATACTAAAAGATGAAAGTTTGCTCTTCTTAGTAGATTTTTCATCTCAGTGTCAGTGGGACTTGGGCAAGTGCTCAAGTGCTTTTCTGAGCCAAAGCTTGCATTCAAAATTAAATTTGAAGACATTTATAGTTCTAAGTTTTTAGTTCAGCTTGGAGGGCTCCTTGATACTTAAATACAAACTTTCAGAAAAATACGTAACAAAACATGCATTTAATGTAATTAAGCTCATAGAGCTCCTATATTTACAAACAGACAAAAGACATTTTGTGTTGCCTAATCCCACTTCTGCATGAGCAGAATGAATTTGTCTGCTTTAATGCATGCAGGTAGACTGAATGATGTTAATGGAAACAGTTATCAAAAAGGGAGGTATCTTTTAAACTGCTCAATATAATTTTACTTGCTGTTTCTAGCAGCTCAATTGATGTTTGTCAGCACTTTTAATTTATGTTTAGAAACATGAGTTTCGCTGAATACTTTCACTGTGTGACCCTGTGGTTTTCAGAAATCAGTGGGAAGGAGTGAGGAATCACATCTTTCTCCAGGCCAGACAGCAGCAGCTGCAGTCAGTGGGGCCGCTGCAGCTGGATCCCTCCAGTTGTTTTTTTAAAGGTGACTGGCAGGGCACCATCTGAGATGGCTTCAGACTCTGGAACAAGCTCTTCCACAGCTGGTTCTGACGCACGCTGAATTGGTTGACCTTCTGGGCGTGCTGCAAAGGGCATCTGTTAGACAGGACAGCCCTTTCTGGATTTGGCTGGCTAGATTCCTGGTGAATTGATCACTTAATTCTGCTGAGATTCCATTTCACTGTTAATTATGTTAGAGCACCTCAGATCTGAGATAGGTATCTTCTTCCTTTTTTGTATTTTTATTGGGGTTTTTTTTGCTTGTTTTGTTATTTTAAAGTGAATGGGAGTAGCTTGAGTGTTTTGCTGAGTCTCAGTGAAGATAAATATTGTATTATCTATTACTTTAATGTTATTTTGGTACTAAGTAGAAGAAATTACAGGATTAATTCAGTTTTCTTTTTGACATGCCCCAGAAAAAGTGGTTGTTTCATGAACTTTAAGCTGTGCAGAAGAACAAGGAGAATATTGCTGTTTACTAAACTGTTGAGGAAATAGAAGAATTTAAAATCTGAAACTAAGACATTCAAGACACTATTTGAAATTCCTATGAAAGAAAATTCAGTACAACATTAAAGTGAGAAAAAACAAGAATGAGAAATCAATATTTTAGGCTAGTTAAAAAACAAAGAACTTGCTCCTCACATGTACAGCTAATACCTATTAATACTAACACTTGGATAATATTTTTTCTGGTTTTAATTAATGTCCTGCAGTTTTTCACTGCATAGTTTTGTCTGTTCTCATAGGTTGTCCTTGGCCCAGATCTCACACTACTTTAAATTTAATTTCATTTAAATACACAACACATTCTTGGTGTAACTATGATTTCTTTGATTTATTTATTTTTTTAAAGGCTCATTACATCACTTGCAATGGTAAACCTGAAACCCCACAAATTCTTTAAGAGGCAGTTTCCCCTCCATTCAAGTGACCATGTCCTGAGTGACATTTAGAGACCACGCTCTGCAGGTGTGAGCGCCAGCCCTGACCCAACATCCTGGATCCCTGAAGCCTGTGGTGTGGGAATCCATGCTGACACTAAGCTTGCAAATCCCAGTTTGTAATATGTTTTACAAGATCATGTTCCTTCAGGAAACTCAGGGGAGAAACAGCTCTTTATTTGCTTGTTCACTCTTCTGTTTTCCAAGCATGTAGGCAAGCCAACAGAGGTGAAGAAATAATTCTGTGAGAGTGTGAAACCTCAGGAGCTGTGAAGTGCAAAGATGCTACCACTGCCTTAAGAAATCCCTAAATCACAGATATGTAGGGCTGGAAGATTACAGGGGGAAATATTGTATTCTTCCTCTCTTTTTGTTCTCTGGTCATTCATTATCAGCCACTGTCAGAGACAGGATGCACTGAGGTGAACCTTTGATCTGAGCAAGTATGGCCATTTTTGCTCAATTGTATTATGTAAGCAAATGCTGGGTATTGCTCTAATACCAGTGTACACTGCTGCAGCTGAGCAGAGTTTGGAATGGTAACCTTGCTTTGCCATTCCCTATATTGCAGTAAAACTAACCTTTATCACAATTTGTATATGTTGCTTGAATACAGAGTTGGACTCATCACATCACTGGGTGTATCTGTTTCTTCTGATGTATAAGCTTGTGACTGCTCTAGGTAAGAATGGTATTTTTAGTGCACACTTTCTCCCAACCTGTACTGTAATATGCCAAGGTAACATTTATTACAAATACTGCATAATGCTCCTACAATACTCTGTGTACATTTGTGCACTCACAGGCTTTTTGTAAAAAGATTGCTTTGCGTAACTTTGTAAAGCATCAGCATGCAACAAATCTTTTACTTGCGAAATTGCCTTTCCCCTTGCTAGTCATCCTTTTGACACAAAAATGATAATTTTAGATTTTTTAATAATAGTGCTGCACCATTTACTTCAGCCTGAATCATTTCACCAAATAACAGTCAACTTTTAACAGACTTCAAAGGTGGTTTACGAAATAATAGTTGGAATGTTCTTTGCGTTTTGCAGTTTACCCCTTTATTCACAATATTTCATTTTGATTCATTTGGAGTATTTTTATTTTACTTAGTTTTTGTGCTTTAATCCATTCATCTGCCCACCTAGTACATAATAGGCACTTTCTTGTTGTCAAGGAATTGACGACAAACTCCAGGATTTCTAAATATAGAGCACACCTCAAAAACACACCTGTGACCACAGCTGACTCCTGGGATCAAGTGCCTAGATGCCACAAAGTCTTAGCAACACATTGTCACAGTACATAGGATTTGTAACTTTGCACGGGATTAATGAAGACCTCTAGAGGTATTAAATGCCAAAAAGGCCTAAGATCTGAACTGACTCATGCATGTAAAGAGCTGAACCAAACTTTGTCTTTGCACTGTCCTACATTATAAACTAAGACACAATCACCTTTCTTTTAGCTGTCATTACTTTCAGGTTCAAAGTCAAGGAAGAAAGTGAACACTGTGGCTTACGGCATAGCTCTAGTTTTAATAGACCATATCTGATTTGTTTCTAATACTTCAGAATTAAATATATCTATGTGTATATATGGTTAAGAAAAAATAATAGGAAAGGGTTTAGCAGTGGGTTGATTGGTGATTCACTGTACTCTCCCACTGGTTATAAGGCAATCTTCTGACTTCCTCTTGTGCTTAGATTTCTTTTCTTGGTCTTGCCATTTCTAAAGGTGCAACCTGCTTTGAGAAGGAAAGAGAATATGTGACCAGGACTTACAGCTTGTTTCACAGTGTGCTGAGTCACAATGCTGTCTTTTATAACAGCGTTGCCTTTGAGACATTCGTTTTTTCATCTGCAGCAGTTTTCATGAATAAATTACTTTAAAAAAAACCCAGTGAATTTCTGAAAAGGTCTTTTTGTGCCCTGTAATTATCTCATAGAATTTAATCTGGGAAGGTACAGCCTAAAATGCTTAAAGCAATGAAGTAGACAATGTTTAACTCATGCTCATTTTTAAAACAATCTGTTTTCTGATACTTACAATAATGATGAGGTGTATTTTTAATATATTGTGTATTGTCCATGCTTGAATATTCTTTCTCTGACAGGACCATTATTCTACCTAAAACTAGCAGAATGACTTTTTTTTTCACTTATAAAAAATTAAATTGCTATTTTCTAGCTCCTATAACAAAAGAAAAGGCCCTAGAATTTATCACTTTTTAAACAACAGAGCCCCATATGAATTGAAAATTAAATATAAACAAACCACCCCAGTGAATATGTGCCATGTAAACTTTAATTTAGCACATAAAAGACTGGATACATAACTTTTATTCTATGAAAACTACCTACTTAAAAGATACCTATTTGTTTTACAATAAGTGCTTAGCAAATTGAGGGTTGTACTAGCAGTTCTATTAAAACAAGGTAGTTTCAGAAAGTTGTAAATTAAGTTTCCTATATCTTTGAGTGTGAGAATGCAATTTTTTAAAATGTAGGCATAATTACTGAAATCATCTTCAGATGCTCTTAGGTTCTGCCACTTAACTCTGTTACGTGACATCATGCATCAGCGCTTTTTGGAAGACAATTACTTAATTGGTTGTGATGATAGTTGATTTCTACTTCCCTCCAGACAAAGATCTTTATGATTTACCTTCTCTGAGCTCCTTTGTTCCACGAGGCTTTTGCATTGAAGAAAGATTGACAGAAAGCTCTTACTACATTATAGCTGCTCTCATCTACATCTCCCCTCCCATGCTGTTTGACTGGCACTATCAGAAGGCAGATCTTCTTAGAGTCTGGCTCACCTGGGATTTAGTCCAACCAATATAATGTGGTGCTTTTTTAGCTGCTAAATTATGAAGACTGCAAGCTGAAGGTAGGATAGCACAAACAAGAACAGTTTTCCCATGTTATAGATGTTATTTCTGCAAATTGAAGACAGAAGATGAGAATTATTCAACATCATTGAAGTTTGGTATTGTAGAGAAAATTTCAATATCTTGCCAATGTCCACAATGATGAGGTCATTGACTACCTTGAAAGATATGAACATTGGAAATTAACATCCCCAGGACCATAAACAAGAAAATTTTATACGATGAGCAATAGGCCATAATTTTAGAAACCCAGCCTTCACTTCCACATGGACATTCTGCCCATTAAGGAACTACTGTGCAGTTATTATCACTAATCTGTGCTTGTGCAAATGATTCATAGGCCACACAAGGAAGAAGAGGCAGACCGAAATACTCTGTAAGCAGCTGGGAGAAGTCTCAGAATTGCTAGCCTTTGTTTTCATGGGGGACTTGAACATACAAATGTCTGCTGGAAATACAATATAGGTGTGAGGGAACAGTCTAGAAAGTTCCTGGAGTGTGTGGAAGAAGGGCCAGAAGACATATCCAGGGACCTACAGGCCTGTCAGATTGACCCTGGTGCTGGGGAAGGTCGTGTTGAGTGCCATCATGCAGCACGTGAAGGACAACCAGGGAGGAGATCAGGCTCAGCCAGCATGGGCATTTCAAAGGCAGATCCTGCTTGACAAACCTGATCTCCTACATGAAAAAAGGCCTGTGGATGTGGGGAAGGCTGTGTATGTGTCTACCTGGACCTCAGTAAACCCCCTAACACCATTTCCCACAGTACTCTCCTGGAAAAACTAGCTTCTCATGACATGGATTGGAGCTTCATTCACTTGGTAAAAAACTGTCTGGACATATGGGCCCAGAAAGTGGTGGTGAAAGATGCTCCATCCAGCTGGTGGCTGGTCACTTGTGGGTTTCCCCAGGCCTCACTACTGGGGTCAGTTGTGTTTAATATCTTTATCAGTGATTAAAGGCATCAAGGGCACCCTTGGTATGACACCAAGCTGGGTGGGAGTGCCATTCTGCTGGAGGGTAGGAGGGCCCTGCAGAGGGACCTGGACAGGCTGGATAAAAGTGGTAAGACCAGAGACATGAGGTTCAATGAGACCATGTGCCAGGCCCTACACTTTGGCCACAATAGCCCCATGCAGTGCTACAGGAAGGGGCAGAGTGACTGCAAAGTGGACCAGTGGAGAAGGACCTGGGGGTGTTGGTTGACAGAGGCTGAACATGAGCTGGTGTGTGCCCAAGTAGTCAACAAGGCCAGTGGATCCTGGCCTCCATCAGCAATAGTGTGGCCAGCAGGACCAGGGCAGTGATTGTCCCCCTGTACTCTGCACTGGTGAGGCCTCACCTCAAGCACTCCATTCAGTTTTGGGCTCCTCAGTTCAGGAAGGACATTGAGGTGCTGGAGCGAGTCCAGAGAAGGGCAACAGAGCTCGGGAAAGGTCTGGAGCAGAACTCCTGTGAAGAGCAGCTGAGGGTGCTGGGGTTCTTTATCTGGGAGAAAAGGAGCCTCAGGAAGACCTTATTGCCCTCTGCAGCTGCCTGAAAGGAGATTGTAGCGAGACTGGGGGGTGGTCTTTTCTCCCACATAACAAGTAATAAGACAAGACTCTTGTGAACAAAAATTAGCAATTATATTTGAACTTTAATAAGCCTATAACCTATTTCACAGAACTGTTGCCTGTATTCATTGCTTTTGGTAATTAAGTTCAGTGTACGATGACTTAATATCATCTGTCAAGCTCAGTATAGTTGTTTATTCTATTATTGTCTATTCCTGAGCATGTCAAATAATGTGAGGTGATGTGCAAGCACAGAATAAATAAGAGTTCTCACTCTGAAGTTCCTTCCATTTTCATATAACATAGCCACGTAAGAGAAACTGCAAGGAAACAATGAGATCACGCTGAATGGCAATGATCTTGGCATACCAGCAAGTTACTCTAAATAAAGTTATTTTCCTGTGCACTGTGACCAAATTTAGACAAAAGACTAAGGGATGTATTCAGTGAGATATTTCCCTGGAAAATACAGGGAATTGCGATGGTGGTGTAAGCAGTAACAAAACCACAAAAGTCTGTTTTAGAAATGCAGGTGGGCACAGTGTTTTTTCTTTGGATGCAAAGTTTATTGATCTATAAAGTTAAGCACAAAATTTCAGTAAATATTGTGGGAAGAGAAGAAATACAGAGGCACAATAAAAAATATTGAAAAGGTTAATTTGAACTTTTTAGGTTAAATTCAGAAGATTTAAGAGGCATTCAAGCAACAGAAATCTTTGTGTTCAGTAGCTATGACATACATTCCCTGTGCAGATCAAGTTTTTCCTCAATTCACCCAGTAATTGAATGATGAAGGAGTCATTCTCTTTTATTCTTTTTTTCCTTTGTCTAAAACACTATTTAACTCTTCTATCAAAATGCGAGGGTTAAACTGAAAGACATCACACCAAGAACACCACACAGACTAATGGCAAAGGCTGTTCCAGCAATGGGATATAGAAGGGTGAAACTGGTGGTCTGTATAGGGTAGGTGCTTACATGCTTGACAAGATTCATAGCCAAGGAATTACTCAGCCTGGGTTTGTAAACACTGTTTAAATCGACTTGTCATCCTAGCCTTTTCCTTTATTAAAATGTCTGCTTGTAAGCATGCTTTCTTCAAGTCAAAATTATTTTCTTCCATTCAAATGTGTTGACTGTTTTGTTTTCTTTAAATTGCTTTACATCAACACTAAACTGAAAGTAGTTGCCTTCTGTTTCCCTGAAAACAACAACCAGCTCTTCTTAGATATCAACACCATTATAATGTTTCTCATCCATGTGATACATAAACAAGGTATTGATAATCTACGAGGGCATGAAGAAAGAGGATTTAATTTATGGCTGAGCAGGGAAGTGGAGCAGTGGTGGGAAACCAAGAGCTAAAGCTCAGCAAGAAAACATGGCGTTAATACCACTGCTCCCAGAGGACACGAGCAAGACAAAAGGAAAGATAGAGGGAAGACCATTGCAATTGTGAGAGTCTGGGTGAGCTGGGAGTTTAATGGGTGAACAAGAAAGGCTGGGGTGACTATACATAGCAGGAGTTGTCCATCTTTACCTTCAGTCAATGTGTAAGGAACATGGGACAGTTTCTAGCTTCGAGTTATGGGTGGGAAGAAGGAAAGATCAGTGTTTCCTTTCCTGTGTTCATAGGCTGCCCTTGCATGCTGTTGAGTACAGCTGTACAGAAAAATACCAGTGAGTGGAGATTTACAGAAGTCACACTGAGAGATTCTGGCCCTGACTGTTCCTCTACTGTACGGTTGTGAGTAGCTTTGGTTAGAGGCATGAGAGATGCTTGAATTTTCAAAGCTCTGCAAAGTAAATATACAGAGCTGGTTACATCGTTTGGAAATTAAAGATTGCTTTAATCTTCAGTGACACATTTATGAAATATTGTTTTAGATTCTGCTTCATGCTTCACAGCCAACAGAGTTTATTTCAGAAACAGAGGCAATTTAAAAGAACTCATAGATTACTTTGGCTACAGAAGAGTATAAATTATCCCTAACTAAATTTTGTCAGTAGAGTATGTTGAAATATTTAGATAAAACATGCATTTGACATTTATTACATAATGATCCCTTTCCATACACTTCAAGTCAGAAGAAGGGAACACAGGGTGAATTATTATGGGGCTGGTGATCTTTTTGCTGACATAAATGGCAATGGTTAAGGATGGAAAGCTTACACTTTTTTTTAATTAGTTTTTTGTTTGTTTGGTTTGTTTTGTTTGGTTTTTTTTTAGTATGGTGCAGTACTATGCAATCAGACAGCATTACATTAAAATTCCAATGTTAAAAATACTGTAAACATGTAAAAATGTATCTTGATGTGGCAGATGCTGTTGCTAAATATATATTTACTAGGATCCAGAAGAAATCTTTCTGAGGTAAAAGCAAGAAATCTAAGAAATCTCTTAAGTTAAATGTTTAGCCATGACTCCTGCCCCAGATTCCTCACGAGTCAACAGCTTTTGAACATGTAGTCTCAGCAAAATGCTGTTTCCAGTCCCAGTCTTTTGTGGAGATATATTTTTCAGGGTAGAATTGCTATTTTCACTGCTAATTTTGCTTTCTCACATAGATATTCTCATAATCCCCAAGACTAAACACAGAACTTACTATGAGAAATGAAATATTTTTCACCAGCTGAATCAACTGTGGCAGGTATCAATAGCATGGGCCACTATGCATGAGCCTAGAAATCTGTGAGTGACCCTTTCACTGTTTTGCTACTAGCTGGTGGCTCTGAGTACTCTGCAAACCACCCTTATGTTCCACATCCAGGTTTCTGGGGGATACAAGGCATGTTCCCAGCCCTTGCTGGAGTCATGGCTCTGCTTCTCAATTTTTCCCACTCACCCCAGAGCACCTGGAACAGCTTTCTGGAACAGGTGCATGCCGTTGGTGTCCTATAGGAGCCATCTGTATCTGTCCACACCTTTTGGCTGGAGACAACAGCTAACCCAGATTTGCTGCTGTCTGAGGCTGCAGAAAGCCTAACGCAGTTAGCAAACTGTTAACAAGCTGTTAGCGAACAATTCTCTTTTTTATTAAATGTAATTACATGCCAAATTCTTTCTCCTGATCCTTATTCCTTTAGGCTCAAAGCAAAAAAAGAAAAAAAAGCCTCCTTAAAACCAATTTAAATATATTCCCTCAAGATTGTGCCTAATGCGTGCCTTTGCAAATTGCCAGATGTAAAGGGAGAGGTAGTTACTGTCTACGAACTCTATCTTATTTTTGTTTATGCAAGTGAGTAGGCAAATACAGATGGTATTGGAGTGAGAAGGGCAAAAAAAATTCCCAAAGCACAGCTGGTTCTCCAAGATATGTGCAAATCCATACTATTTCTTACCATGATTAGAGAAGATTCAACTACCCAGTCCACAAAACTCAAAATTTCACTGTTCTGCTTTCTAAGTACTGGTTATGTATACTACTTGTTCTCCAGTTAAAACAGCATTTCCCCAGTTTCAGTCAATATTGCCATCTTAAACAGTAAAGAAACTGAAGAAGACTATGGTTTGCTTCTCTGTGCTTTCACTTGCCAGTTTTCCAGCTCTCATGCTTTTCCCATGAGACACTGTACTATGAATGAAAATTCATAATTGACTACATTTAATAAAAAGCATCATTTTGATAACTGCATGTTGCTAACAAAAGGCGCCAATGATTACCAAACACAGCGCTTCAGGACAACTTATCAGGAGCTTTGGTTAAATTGAACACCTTTGACAGTAGGAAATTCAGTCCTTCAGTGCCAGCCATTTCCATGTTATTTCTTTATTCTGGAGTTTCTCTCTTTAATACAATTCATTTTTTGTGTCACGAATCACAGACAATGCTTCTGTCCTCGATTTTCCAGTTTTGCAAAGCATATACAAAAGCCACTTTAATCTCATTAATATTCATATTCATATTTTTTACCTGACAGAATTGAAGAAAACAGACTAAGGAGTTATTGGTTACCTTTGAGACTTCTACTTCTTCATTTTATAAAAATGTATATTTTCTAATGCTTCTTGAATATGTATAGAAACTCAAATAGCCTACTTTGCAAAAAAAAGCAATCTAAAGTCCTACCACTGTTACAGGGTGTTGTGGTTTAGCCCCAGCCAGCAGCCAAGCCTCATGCAGCCACTGGCTCACTCTCCCACCTGTGAGACTGAGGAGAGATTTGGAAGAGTAAAAGGTTGAGAATTCATGTGTTGAGATAAAGAGAGTTTAAAAGGAAAGCAAAAGCTGTGCACGCAAGCAAAACAAAACAAGGATTTAATTCACTGCTTCCCATGGGCAGACAGGTGTTCAGCCATACCCAGGAGGGCACGGCCCCATCACGTGTAAAAGTGACTTGGGAAGACAACATCACTCCAAATTTCCCCCATTCCTCCTTCTTGCCTCACACTTTATATCCTGAGCATGAAGCCATAAGGTCTGGAATGTTCCTTTGGTCACTTTGGGTCACCTGTCCTGGCTGTGTCTCCTCCCAGCCTCCCATGCAGCCCCATATCCCTTGCCATTGTGGCAATACAAAGAGCACAAAAGGCCTTGCCTTTGTGTAAGCTCTGCTCAGCATCAACAAAAACATCTATTATCAAACCTGTGTTCAGCACAAATCCAAAACACATCCCCATGACAGCCAGCATGAAGAAAATGAACTCTACTCCAGCTGAAACCAGCATATTCTAATAATATAACACACAAATTAAAAAGCCTTCTGTGGTACTACTAATATTGCTTGACTTCGTCAGGCAGAAGACTTCCTGACATTTCCCCCTTATTTAAATAAGGATGGTGTCTCGTAATTCAATAAGGCAGAACTATTTCTGCAACAGATCTGCTTCCATTCCAGGAAAAAAGCCCCACCAAGCTCTACAGCTCTCATCTTTATTAGCACACTGCCTTTTAAATCCTCAAAATACTCCTGCATATTGTGAACAACCACTTAATTTTAAAAGCTCATCATAAAGTGGTAAATAAATCCATATCCAGTGCAAAATGATACTTTACTGTCAATTTGAGTATAGAAGAGATGTAGCCTGCACAATCAAACAGCTGTTGAGCTGCCTAACACAGTGGCACCCTGTTCTTGACTAGGCTTTGTTCATCTTAATAGTTACATTAGAGCTTAGTGCATTTGCCAAAGCAAATCTGTAGCACTACACAGTTGTTATTGTGCTAAAATGTTTCTTTAACTACACTAAAATTATATAAGCCTTAAAAACAATCATGGTCTGTGTTCTTGGAGTGGTATGTAGCATATTTTTGCCAGATGAGTTGTGTAAATGCTAATTATATTAATGTTTGTGACAACTGGTCTTCAAAGAGTGTCTTGAGATTCCTTCATTTGCAGTAGGTGAGCTCAGGAGGCCCTTGGCACCTTCCCTTGGAGCTCATATGCAGCCTATCCGTGTGTTTCCATGGGGTCTCTGCCAGAGGTCTGTGCACTGCTTTTCTGGCTGCTCCCAGCTGTAGCTCTGGGACAAAAAGGTCTTGAGATGTGTTCTGCATTATTCCTTTGTAACCTCATCATGCCCTTTAGATCTCATCTTGCTTCTTCGATAAGTAATTTTAATATCAGTCTTTGGATTTCAGGTGCAGAATTCTAAGTAATAAACTTTCAAAGAGTTTACTACATCAAAATCATTCTTGAATTATCTCTCATGTTGACTTTGCACCAACACTTTAATTTATTTCATAGGAATGAACAGAATTTTCTGAAAATCAAATGCTGGTCTCATGTTGACTCTATTCCTACATTCATTCTAAGCGATGTTTCTCTCCTGTAACTGAAACAGAATTCAGAAACAAGTACCAGATCTTTCTTATCCAACTTAAGTGAAATGTAAGAGGGATGGTATATCTTTTTCAATGATGCATCAAAATAAAAGGATGATACCTAAATCCTATTCTTTCAGAGCTGTGGTAAAGAAAAGATTTTAAACCATCTACAGATGAAGACATAAATCTCTTGACCTTTAAAAACTGAGAAAAATATCAGTGACATGATATTTTAAACTGTGTCTCAAGTTACTTTAAATGTGTAGCAATAATAAAAAAGAAATCAATAAAAGAAACCTAGAGGATCTATAATTCCATTTTGGATTACAACTGGTAAAATAACTTGAACTGGAAAATACAGTATAAAAATTTGTGTGGAACATCACAAATATATTTTGCAGAAAGGTTATATATATTTTAAAAAACAATAAATGTATAATGTATGTTACTGAAATTTGACCTCACCTCCCCTTCCACCTTCCCCCCCCGAAAAAAGAGTTGTTTTGCTTTAGATAAAATTAATTTTAAAAGAATACAACATCCCCAAAGAAATGAAATATTTTGTTTAGTTCACAATTAAAGTACGAAAATCAATTTATAGAAAGACTGCTGCTTCAGTTTCCTACTCAGTATTTTTCACTTTCCTAGAAGTGGACCAATGTTGATTCCTCCTGCTTCATTCTTCCTCAAGCCCTTTAGGATTAAGTTTATAGGAACTTCTATTGAAAACTGCATCAAAATGGGAAAGAATATTAGGATTTATCTCACTTCTTCAATCATCAAAAATTGAAATTGTGCAACTTGTGCTATTTGATGCTCACCTGTGGTTGCCAGGAGCTGCAATTTTTCCCGTTGTGGGGTTTTTTTGATAGTGAAGGGGAGGCTGTGCATTTTCTTTTTTTGAAGACAAGCAAGTTGTATAACTCATGAGAAACTGCTGATGCAGACAGCTTAGCAAGTTTCAAGGAAGTGATTGCATATTTATGTGGAATAGAAGAACCTTCACATTTGCATTAGGTAGGATATAAATAAATCTGAAGGGCTTGTCTTCCCCTAATTGTATAGCATTTTATCTTTATCAGTAGAATTTAAGTAATATAACCTTCAATTTGGAATGAATGAAAATCTAGATGCAAAGAACACATGGTATTTATTTAAAGGAAACGATCAATGCCATGATAGTCATATTCTCAACTATATACCTGTGCCCATGCTTATGATCAAGGAATTTATAATTCTCAAGTGGCTGGATTAATGAACTACTTGCCATGTATGTAACCAAAGACATTTATTTCTGTTGTCCACTCGATTACAGAACACAAAAGTATTACCTTATTTCAGGTCATGCTGCTGCATGAGTGGTCTTGAGCCTATTCAACAGTTCAGTGGTAAAGGGCATCTGTGCATACCAAAAGGAGTTTTGGGGAGACACAGAGGTTGTATCCAGCACCTGAACAAGTGACATCTTTGCTTGCCAGAGATTTCTTCTGACACAAAACATGTCTGTCTTCGCTACTATAAATACGTTTATATGCCAGCAGTTTCAGATGAGGAACTACTGCAAACATCTCCCCATCAAAAATCAGTATTATGTTTTGTGCTTTTTTCTAAACAACATAAGAGGACCTATGCCAACTACCTTCTGAAAAACAAGCAGCAATGTTGAAAAATCAGCTATGATGAAGAATGTCCACTTATAATTATACAATTACATGGCCTACAGTGTTAATGTATTTGCAATATATGCTCTTGTTGCTGTTAACTGTAATTTGTAAGTTTGGAGGATGGAAGCAGTTATAAACTTCTCTGGCTGAGTTTGGTTATTTTTTGGAAACATTTTTTAAAATGAGTAAATACAGATTCAGCTTGACTAAGTTATTTTACAAGTATTTGTAGTCTGAAAAATTATTCAATATGTCAGAACACAGAATCACAGGACAGTTAGTGTTGCAAGCGACCTCTGGATATATTCTAGTCCAACCCCCATTCCAAGGCAGGACACATTTTGATTTGAAATATTTTGTCCTGATAGCAATGAATTATGCAGAATTTAATTTCAAAACTCATTGAATTTTTCTGGATTTAGTGTATTTTCTGGAATTTTTTGGATTTAGGAGAATTAAATGAAATTATTTGTGGTAAGTCATAAGCTTGCTCACCGACAACTTGTTCTTTGAATATGAGATGTATTACTGTTGAAATCTCTGATACCTTTTTAGTTTTTTATTCCCTAAATCTGACTTTGTCAGCTATATATCTGGCAATTTATCTCACATTTTAAAGAATTAATTGAAAATTAAAGACAATGTGAATCCTGTAACAGCTCTGTGATCCATTAAATAGGATTTCAATCTGTTGTGCATACTCGTTTTCTACATACCTTCAGCATTCACTATTTCATGTACGATAACTATGTTAAGAACTTCAAATTTAATTCACCCTCACTAGTGAAGAAATGCAGTAATGGTTCTGTCTTGAGATACTGTCTGCAACTTTGACCCAGGTCCTCCTCACAGTCTTACTGCTCCTCTGACTTCTCTTGCCATGGAAATAAAATTTATTTTACCTAAGGGAGATATATCTATGTGTTTTCAGATCCTGGGATCTGTTTAGATTAATCTGACTACACTCCAGTAAACTGTGGTCACAGGAACCATGCAGCCACCAGATGGTGGCGTCAAGCAACAAAGGACTAATGTGCAGATGAAGTCAGTATTAGCTGGGTGAGTCCTAGACAGGGTGTTTGTCCATGGCTTAACAGTACATCTAAAGAGATTTTCACTTCTCTGTGTTACTGAACTTGTTCAGTGCAAACATGGCATCACTGAACATCAAAATTATCCAGCGGGCACAAACCTATCAAAATTTAGGTCTTCATAGTCTCTCCTTTCTGAGTATTTCCATGTCTGTCTTGTTGTAAAGTAAGGTAAACCAACTTCACTTATGTTTCAAATTCTCCTCAAAACAGCAAAATAATCAGTAGCAAAGAAGATGTGAGGGAAAATTGAAGCTGCAGAAAAAAATTAACTTTTTCCCTCTGAAGTTTTAAGTAAAAGAAGAAAGCACAGGATAAGAACCTGTCCATGCAGACTCAAGAGATAAAGCTTTTGAGCTTTTGGCAGAGAGGAACAGCTCATGTCCATGGTCTGCTAAGCTCATGCAAAAAGCCCAAATGAGGGCTCCCTTATTTGTCTCTGCTTCAGCATCAAGAAAGTGAATACTATAAATGTGACTTAATAAGCAATTTTAAAGCTTTTTGGTGGCAAATGCCCTCATGGGTTTTCTGATGGAAGTCAGAGTGAATGCCTCTGAGAACAGCCAGATCTGTATTTGTTAAATACAAAAACACGCTTTATCATTTATTTTCATTGGCAATAAGTTCTAGAAGGTTTAATATAGGGAAAGATCATTTCAGCATAATATATCCAAGAAGGTGGCACCCATCTGGCTCTGGCAACCATCACTTTGTATGCTTTTTGAGAACATTATCAGATATCTCCACTTCCAATAGATATGGGATTCAAAACAGTATCTGCAGCTTTCAGTAATTCAAATGCAAATGTGAAGCTGCTGCATTTGGAAATAACTGGTTCAAAGATGGTTGGCTATGTCATTACACAGTTGGCTTAAAATAAATTAATAATATAATATGTCACAGTTGCATACCATTATTTTTTTATTTTCTTAAATATGTCCATAGACTTTTACAGTGCCTGTTGTTCAACACCCACCATTTCCCCAATCCCTTAATGAGTGATTCTGAGTGACAGCACCTCCATCTTGTGGTAAACTGGAGAAACAGATCTTCTTTAATGCTCTCTGCAGAAAGTACCTCTGAAAACATTACGGTAGTTTAGATATACCCAGATTGGATCTTGGCTCTGTGTCCTTCAGGGAGTTTTAGTGTGATTTCTCTTTGCCTCCATGTGGCATGCCATGTGGGACAGTCCTCCTTGTCCATGCAGAAACCCTGTTTCTTACAGGAAACAGCAGGAGAGCTCGTCCTCCCTAAGGAGTGAGGGAGTTACTGGCCCTCTGTGGAGGGAAAACTAATGGTATCAGTGAACAGCTGTATTTAGGCATCGAGAATTTTTAATGTTTATAAATACCTGTCACAGAGGAAACTTTCAGTTACCATCATTCTGGTGCAACTGTAAAGGGTTTGTTTCCTGAAGGTGTAATATCAAAGCAAAAGATTTTTTCTGCCACAGTTGACTGTGAGTGTGAATGAGCACATGTGTATAGCATTTGTATTTTGGGTTTAAAGTTAAATTTTATAGTTTGAACAAATCTAATCTGAAAAGAGAAATGTTTTTCAAGTTCAACAATTTCAAGACTGGTACTACTCCAAAACTAGCTTAATCAGTGGTCACTTTCTGCACTCAAGAGCCACTGCTCTGACACCTGCAGAGAGCACCTGTGCTCAGAGAGCACAGCTCTGACACCTGCATTGGGCTATCAGTTGAAAGGCTAATTTAATTTTTTCCTTTGTTTCCATTGTTTTTTCTGGTTTTCTATCACTAAGATACTGTGTGCTGTGAATACAGAAAGTGAGATATTTTGCTGGCAAGTCAGCTGGATGCCAAATATGAAATTCCTCCCACTTTGTACTGTGCTACGGCAGCAGTGCCCTGTTTTACAGGGCAATTCCAGATAGTTTGTGTCATCATACCCAGCACCGTCACCCTCTCATTGTGCCCAGTGTGCTACAGTCCTGTATCTGTCTTGGATTCACCCCAGTATATGAAATTCTTGATTATTCTGGGAAGTTCAAAAGTGGTCACAGTACTGAGTGTGGTCTCACAAGGGAAGAGTAAACAGAATTATTCTCATCCATTGATCTGCTGCCTACAGTCTCACTAGGAGAGGAGTATGCGGGAAGTCTTCATGGCCTCAGGGACACACTGCTGACTCAATTATGCTCTCTTCCCTAGGACCTCCAGGTCTTTTTCTGCAGAGCTCCTTTTCAGCTTGTTGGTTGGGACTGTGCTGTTGGATGGGATTACTGGCTGCTTTAGTCACTGTTGAACTTCATGGGATTTCTGTCAGATTCTGTTTTCAGTCTGTCAAAGTCACTTGAATGGCAATTCTAACCAGTATTCAGTAGCACGTCATTTGACCAGAAATTATAACTGCATATTAATTTAAGAACATTAAACTTCTGTGCTGCAATGTCCAATATTTTATCTCTGACAGTGGTCATCAGAGAAAAGTACCATAAACCAAGAAGATTTAAAATTATCTGTGCTCTTCTATGAGTTACTGTCTCTAGCAAATCAGTAGTTTAGGGACCTTTTAATTTGATATGTGCATTTCAAACTTTTCTCTTCAACAGCAGAGAAAGAAACTGACTCCATTTATATTTTTGCTGGCAAACCTCTGGTAGCAATTAATTCATAATCTGATGATGGATTGTGAAAAAGAAACTTTTTTTTTTTCGCTAGATTTAAGCTTGCTTCCTCAAAATGTTTTTGTTATACTTCTTTTTATCAAGAAATTGGAAAAAATAATTCGCAGCTCAGCTCGTGTATCATTACTAGTTCTCCAGTCCCTTTGCTTTTAGAGCAGAATGTGTTGACATGTTTTCTGTTTTGTTCTTCAATGCTTTCCTTGCAGTTCCTAACACCTGACTGGCATTTTCTACTGTTGTTTAATGAACTGGCATTTTTGTATAACCCTATCCAGGAGCTTTTAATATTTCTTCCTGGCATGGCAATAGGTGATTAACCAGTATCTTGGATGTGTACTTTATTTCACCCTCCCCCCCCCCCCCCCCCCNCCCCTCCACCCCAAGATGTTTTGTGTTTATTGGCACTGAGTTTCATCTTACATTCTGCTGCCCTGTCACCTGCAGGATACTTCTGCAGCTCTCTTCAGTCTGTTTTACTTTGCTCTGAGCCGTCCTCTGTAGGGAAGGGTGTGCTACAGCAACGGCTTTAAGGACAAAAATTGGTTTGACTGAAACTCATTTCATTTAAAATCACAGGCTGAAAGATTTTTATCCTTAAATGTAGCTTCTCACCCAGATCTGCATACCATGGTCCCCCTGTACACAGACCGTATGTGAGTTTTGGCTTCAGAGGGTGCTGGAATGGAAAACACAACGTAACCTACCTGTATTTCTGCAGGCTGTAACCTTCTTCCTTACCTGGTTTCAACATGTTTCCAGCAACTGCTGTTGGCTTAGGGCTGCTCCTATTACACACACATATGGTCTCTTAACATAGCACCAACTTCCAAAGGTTCACAGGCTTGAGAGCCATCTGATGGACACCCACATATCCCCAGCTGCTCCCACAGCCATGGCTGCAGCAGGGAAACTCCTGTCCTTCCCTTCCTGCAGCTCTTCCACATTCCTGGTGCTGCAGCACATTTAAGGTAAGTCATGTTCAACAAAACTGACTCGAAATCCAGTTTATGCTCCTGGAGTGCCCCTCAACAACCAGCTTTCATAACACACATATCTTTAGCTCTGTACTGAGGAAAAAAAAAGGCTGTTATCACAGGCATCTGCTGCTTTATGTTGGGTTACACACTAGCAGCAGAGTTACTTCCCTCCAGGAGCTCCAGTCCTGCAAAATGTTACATAAACACATATAAATGTGCAAAACACTATATAATGTGTATATATGTAAAATGTTATGCATAAAAAGGGTTATATACACATGTACAGAAGTGAACAATAAGCCTCAAAAGAGTAGTTTGAAGCAAAACAAAGGAGAAAACGTGTCTGTGTGTAATGAGACACAGAATTTCAAAGCATTTTAGTTCTTTAGTTTCAACAGGACATACAGAATGATAGAAAGTAGAAACTATTGATCATAAAAGTTAATGATGATACTGCAACACTTTGTATGTTCTATATGGAGCCTTTTTGCATTTATTACTTCAGATTAGCACCTGAACAATGAAATGTAAACTGATAATACCTCCAGTGGGTTTTACACCAGTGTTACCATTTGAAAATCATAATTTAAAAAACTGCACAAATTTGCCTGCAAACACGGAGTGGACTCTAATGACTGGATCTCAACTGCCCATCCTTTTTGATATCCACATGTGGTGGTTTTGATTGGTCCAAAACATCAGTAAAGTAGTTTCAACATCTAGGAGAAATTTGGACTCCTCAGAAGCTGTTTTGGTAGGCCTGGGGAGGTGTCTGAGGGGTGGGGAGTGGCACAAAGATGGCTCCCGTGTGTCCTGAGTGTAAGTTCTGGAAGTTTTTACATC
>VZRM01000679.1:107782-182770 GCA_013397955.1 Grantiella picta
TAATTTCTGACGCTTTGCCGGGAAGTTGGAGGCTGGTAGAGGGGAAGGCGCCGTGTCGGCTCCAGGTGTCGCGGTTTAGTACCTTGTCCAAAGTTTTCACGCGGCCGAGGAGGGAAGCGATCGTCCTTTTCGTCTGCCAAAAATTGCACTCGCGAGTTTGGCTGCGGCGCGTTGTGAGCTACCTGTCGAGGCGTCTAGGTAGAGCACGCGTGAAGTTTGGGGCGGTCCTGCGGAGACTGCAGACCCGTCGAGCTCCCCTAGACGGTCTCCGTGAGTCGCTAAGGGCGTTTCGTAGGGGCGAACGGGAGTCCTGTGCTGCGGGGGGTTCTCCGCCGAGCCCCTGCCCGGGCGGGGGCAGCGGGTGCCGGGGAGCCGCCGAGCGGAGGTGCCCAGGTGGCGACGATGCCGCGCTGCCTCTCCTCCGCCTCTCCGCTGTGGTTGGGGTACCGGGACCGCCTCCGTAGCCTCGGCCGAACTTTCCCTGTCCCCGTGCCCGGTGTGTGACATACGGAGGGGTACGGAGCTGCCAGCCCCGTGCCGGCCTTGCACGAGTACCAGGGACACCTTGAGCCCACTGCTGGGACTCCCTCGGCTTCGGCAGTGCCGGGTTGTGCCCCATAACACACCTGTACCCAAAATACCTTTCAGGAGCTAAAGTCTTTGCTTTCTCTTTCTTGACTTTCAATGACCGAAAATGACAAATATTTCACTATGCTTCCCAAATCCCTTCTGTGTTGTGTGCCAGCGTTCTGATAGAGCACCTGCAGGTTCTTCCCCTGTACTGCTGTATCTGTCGTGTGCAATATAACACAACTGCACCACAGGTATCATCGATCAGACATTGGCTGAGCTGTGTGTGTGTTTTCTGACCCATGAAGCTGAAGCCCTTTCCACTTTCATGTGTGGAAGCTCCTGAAAAGCAGGCACTATTTACTGAGATCTCTGTACAAAATTAGGTCGAAAGGAAAAGGTCTAGAATGGGAACAAGCTTGATTATAAATACTTTTTATTTAGTAGAACTTTAACAACTGATGTTCAAGTTGAGTTGTATCAGAAGCATGGGGAGATATTACTCTCCAAATAGTGTTATGTTTCAAATCCTTCACTTTCCAATTTCTTTCCCTTTCTTTCTAACTGCCTAGTGAGTATGCACACCACCCTTCTCCGCCTAAATACTTAATGAAATAAATTTGTCTGACTCCACTAACAAGTTGTCATTTTAAACATAGTTCTGCTACCAGGCGGGAGTAATTTTTGTTTATATGTAAGTAACAGAGAGGAAGACGAACAAAAATTGATGTTCCTTATTCTTTAAAGGTGTATTTTCAAAAGGATTTCGGTTTAAATTGAAGCATCTTAGTCTTAAGCCAACCATCCAGGGTTTAGTGGAAAAGGGAAAAAGCTACAAAGTCAAAAATTAATCTCAAGTCTCTTACACTGTATAGAAACTTACACTTACACTTCTTTCATGCGAGCTATTTTTAGTATGAAAAAAGTAACAAGGACAATTTGTATTGCTTTTCACTAAGACAGAACATCTTGTTTCCTAAATTTGTATTACCGGGGGTTGGTTTTATATGTTTGGGACCATTTTTACAGAAAGGACTGAATTGTAGCAATCCTTAGCTTTCATTCTGAATTCTTGAGGGAAAACCTTTATTTCTCTCTCTCTCTCTCTATTTTTAAAAATTTTTAAAATTTATTTTCTTTTGTCTTTTTTTTTTTTTTTAAGTGGCTACACTTCGCAGCTAGTCAGGCTTTTGAGGTCATACACTAAGGCCTTTGGAGAGGAAGCGTTGGACAGCTCATGAAAGTAAAGGCCCATGATAATGTTTTATTAGTGCTGGGTAATTGTAGCTCTTTAACTTTTTCATGTGCTTGATATTTTGAATTTACAACTGATTTATAAATGCTATTTTCATATTTTGATATGGAAGTTCAGATTTTAGGAGATAAATAAAGGATGCTTAGTTGGCACAGAGTTTGCTATTAAATACTGAAAGCAGCGAGTAATCTGCATGTGCCTACAAATTTATAACTTTCCAGTCCATATCCTTCTTGCTTATCAATGTGCATAAAGTTGGGAACTGTGAACAGCAAACAACAACACCTGGATACATTTTGCATTATGGATGTGGGAGCCATGCATATTGAGATTTAGTATTGACTGAGGTAGTAAAATTGTTTTAAGCATGATAAATACCCCACACAATACAAAAAAACCCTCCAACTATTGAGTTAAACTTGGGACCACTTCTTATACTTAAGAAGGAAGTCTTAAGCAAGTGGCATTTATTTGGATTCCCTGTGCTGTGCTTTTATTGAATTCCTCCTGCTTATAACTTTGAAAGAAACAAGTTATGCCTTGCAGTAATTTTTAAAATGTTGAATTGGAAGCAGCCTTGAAGATTTGATTTTATCATTTGTACCATTAAACAATCTTATATTTGTACACCATGAGTGATCTTGTGCATCAGTCTACATAGCCTTTAATGGATAACATGTACCTTTCTATATTTAAAATGTTCTGTATTAACAGACCATGAAATGTCAGTAGACTTAAGGCTATGCTTTAAGAAATGAGAACCGTGGTGAATATTTTAAATACCTTTATCAAATTTCATGGTTTTATGAACAAGGATTTTTTCAGTCTGGGTGTTTGTGTAGTATTTGTTTAACATATTTTCATTATTATTGTGCCAGAAACAATTCTGGTCCTTCTTCCTGGTATGCAGAGAGACCTTTAGCTGTAGCTGTTCTAATGAGAACAAGATATGTATGACTACAAGGAAAATGCACTTTGGGTGTGTAATGAATTTGTTGTGAGATGTTGTCATAAAATCCTCTAAAAATTTTACCTTTCCTTTGCCCACTTTTACATGCTGGAGAAGGGACTAGCTATGAATATAGTGAAGCTGGGGTCTGAAGTTAGTGATAATGAATTCAGAATGAGTGGGATTTGAAGCCGACACCAATGAAACCTTTATCAATGGAATGTGATGGAGTTATATGGGGAAGGAAATGCTGAGTTTGAAAATGATGCCAACATTACTAAGGATAATGGACAGTAAGCTGAAGAAGGAAGCTGCTTATTTTAAAGACCTAATTCTGTGCTTTAAGCTTTTATATTATATCTGAATAATTATATTCAGAAACATATTATGAGCAAATTTTCTGTCTCTGAAAATTGCTATTTAAGGAAATGCATCATGACACAGAGATACTACTTACCCTTCAGAGTGATGATATTGTCTACAGGATTTTTGAGTCCTGAATAGATTACATAGATCAGTGTGCTGGTTTTACTTTTTGAAGTTGTGATAGATATGCTGTCATATTCACCTGCAGCCCAACCTGCTCAGAGGTTTTCTGCCACGCTTCGCAATCCTGGCAAAGCTGACACTGAAAAGCACTTAGCTGTGAAACTTTTAAAGAAACTTCCAGGATACAGCAGAAAATGGTACTGGGAATTCAGCAGATGGCCCCCTTGCTTCTGAATCATTTCTAACCCAAGGATGCTATTAGGGTGCACTGTTCTGCCTGTGGCTTTTTAAGATAAGATATAAACAAAGTCTCGTTTACTACTCAGTATTTAAAGATCCCTTTGTATTTTGAAGGAAATAGAAGGCTCAGAAGACCCAGTGCCTTAGCCAATTTCTGACTTGGCTAATTATTTTTCTTCCATTGTTCCCTGCAGCTTTAGCTGAATACAGTATTTTTCATGTACTTCTCTAAGCTGTTTTCAAATAAAGCTGTCAAGCAGCTGTTCTGTTGCATTTGGTGCTGGCCTAAGTTCTTTGGGTTGTTGGGGGTGGGAAAGGCTTCTTTTTAGTTACACAGTTACCTTTTAAAAAGCACAGCTCTCACCGCATGTCCAGAGGCTCCAGTAGTTCTAATTAAGTACGTTGCAGGTACTTGAAAATAATGAGGGTTTAGTTGATACTGAGCCATAAGCAAGCTGTTCCAGCACTAAAGCAAATATAACCAGGACTGAGTAACACCTTAGCACTCTCTGTAGCAGATAACAACACTAGGCACTTGGAAACGTCTTTGAAAACTAAAATGAGCCTGAGGACTGAATGACTGTAAATAGAGAACAGGAGGGCCATGACATGGGCAGCTCTCTCCATCCGCCTGAGATCAGTGGGGAAACACTAGAACAACCAAGTCTGCCACAAAGAGTGACAGTGCTGTGTTTGCAACCAGCAAGGAGAGACATGTGCCAAGCACAGCTCTCAGAAAGGAATTTAAAGGCTAGACATGGTGGATGTGTACCATGTGAAATATGGCCTATGTGACAGCAGGTTAAAAGGAGGATGTATCTGGGTGATTACTGGAAGAGCAAATAACTTATGAGTTTCTGACTATAAGAAAGTCATCCTTAAGAACTGTGACTGTACCCTCAAGAGCACTGAAAGCAGAGAGGAAGGGTATGCTGGACGCATTACAGGAAAATGCATGGAAAGTAAAATTTAAGTTAAGAAATAGAGTCTAAAGGGACTGATAATAAACCAGCAACTCTAATAGTCCTCCTACAAAAAGAAAGAGGGGGGGAAACCCAACTGTACTAACAAAATTTTTTGGAAAGAAAAGAAAAGGAGAAATGGTAAAGAAAATGGAAAATGGTATTTTCACTTTCCCGTGCCAAAAGTCTCTGGCAGCTGCCTCCAGCAGAAGTGGCTGCCTGCCAGGGGGGATTCGGTGCACTCTTCTGAAAGCTTGGAGCTGGCTTATAGAGGTATCTGCCTTACACAAACCAAGGGCAGGCGCTGCTTCTTAACTGTTTCTGATCTCATTGATTGCTGGCACTTTGTGTCTCAGAGTGGGCTGAGTGTGTTTCCTACCATCCCTCCTGCCTCCACTGTGCTGGGGAATATGAGCATTCCTGCAGCCCACACTCAACCTTGTGGTGACCTTATTTTCTGATTTTGTGGTTCCTATTACAGTGCTTTTTGTGCGATTCGGCAACATGTGAGAGACGGAAAGAACTTTCGGAAAATGGGAATGTGCTTTTTGCAACATGTAGCCTTGCTGCTCATGCCTTGTGTTAAACCTGGTTTTGTGGAATGTATCACTTCTGAACATATTTTGATTCTAATTCAGTGAGTGGGTAGCACTTTGTATGTAGCATTGCAATTAAATTTAATCATCTTCAACCAATTTCTGCTGGGGCCATTTCCTTCACCCACAATTAGCAGTAATGTTGAACAGGTGCTTTATGTCTGACAGTACCTTTCCAGCATTCTAATATTTTTATTGGTCCCTCAATTGAGTTCGTAAAGCCAGATCAATTTCTCTGTTATTTTACATGTGGCAATGCTTGTTTGTCCATTAGTTCCAGAATTATTGCTGTTACATCAATTTACATTCTCACTTTCAGTTCATATGCACTTTACTTACCCCGAGCACAGCAATTTAGTGGTTTTTCTTGTTTATTTATTTATTTTTAATTCTGCACTGTGTACAAATTTGAAAATGAATGTAGAGACCTTGTGATTGTGAAACAGGTGCGCCCTTGGATGGTGGTTTGAGCTGTTAACCAGGCTCTGAGCATTAAAGGCTGTTTCTCTGCCTGGTCAACCCTGTTTTCTGGACTCCTGCCCATGTGCTGTCCATGGTAAGCACTTCCCCTGGCTTCACTGGCGAGGATGCTCCCGTTCCTTCCTCTGTCTAAATCAATGTTTTGTTTTGACCACTTCACAACTAAATGAACTGAGTAACTTTGTTTATGCAAATGCTTGCAGGTGAGATTAGATTCCTTGGAAAGAAAACTGTGGTCAAAACAACATCATCATCTGAATTTACTTATTCCCTACTAAAGTTTTGCAAAGGCTCCTGTAGAAGGCACCTAAATGGAGAAGGAAGAGAAAGCTTTCAAAGACTGGCCAAAGTGTAGACATTTTCCCCAGCTTGGGTTTTTCTAGTGGATTCTATAGCCTTTGGCTGCAGTGCTTGGTGCTTTTTAGTTTGGGGGTTGGTTTGTTTAGGGTTTTTTTGCATTTAACATGATGAACCTTTGTTAAGTCTTTTTGTTGCATCACAACTGATCCTTTTAGAAGACTCTAGTCATCATTACCTGCAAATGCAATTTTACTCACTTGTCCTGGGGAAAATGTTGACTTTTCTGTGGAGAAAAAATAGACATTAGAAATATTTTTATCTGCCTGCTGAAATTCTTTTATTTTGAAATGCCGCTGTGGTACACTGTGAGAGGTTTAGTTTTACTGCTTTATGTGTCTCTCCACTTGTATAAGCCTGGCTTCTTATATGGGCATACCTTCCATGGTGTCCTCAAGGTCTTCACTCTGAAAAACAGTGCATCACACTTGTTGCAACACAGAGCAGAACCTGTAAACCACCTTTTAGAGCTCAAGGGTTAGGATCTTTCTATGTAAGTTTTGTACACCTACAACAGTACAGCAGTAAAAAAAAAAATAAAAGGATTAGTGATAATTTACATAAAAGGACAAATTAAGTTTATGGACAAGGTCAAGTTAATGTCAAAGAGAAGTACCGGTGCATGCACACACTTGCAGGAACCAGAATTCCCAACATAATATGCAGTGCCATTAAAATCCAGTTTTACTCTCCCAAGAATTAAGCAGTCTTCACCAGAGAATAAGGTGTTTTGCAAATATATGTTTACACACATCAGTCTATGTGTGTAAACATTTCTGAATAGCAAGAAGATCCTTTAAAAGAGCTTTTTAGCATCCACATTGTCAGTTGTAAAGCACTTGTTTTGTGAAGATTCAACCTGCTCTTCTCTTAGCCTTTGACCCTTCATAACTCTGAATGAACAGTATTAAAATGATATATGTTGATAATCTGCATTGGTGATATGGCAGCTACTGTAATATTAGAGCCAGATATCTAGAGTTCAGTCCTGCATTTCTGTATTTCATGTGGGCACATATCACTGCTTGTCTCGTACAGTCAACTGCAATGCACGAGTATCAAGATTTGTCATGGGTTAGGTACACATACCTGAAAATGCTCTTCACTATGCTGTATTGTTCTGTACCCAGTCATAAGGCACTTTAATGACAGCTTTTTCTTTCTTTCTTTTTTTTTTTAAATACTAGACCAAATTTATGTGCATAGTAGATAAGATGTAAACATCATCAAAATTTTGTCCCAGTTTCAGTTATGCATAATGATAATTGGCAAGCTGGTTCAAGTAAAGAAATAGAACTATTGCTGGGAGATTGCATGCAACTCTGCAACAATTCATACATTAATCAACTCTAGTTGATATCAATTTTTCAATTGATGTTTTCCCTGGAACACATTCTAAAACAGATTTAGTGCTTTTGTGTCAACAGCAATATTCTATCAATATTCTGCTCAGACTGAACTGGAGAGCTGTATTTGGTGTCTTTGAGAAAAGTTTCAGTTTTAATCAGCTGTAAATCTGCAGCCCTCATTTCCAGCTTAGACTGCTACATGTGAGGAAGGCTTGTGAAACTAGATTAGAAAGCATAAGAAGAGAATTCCCTAAAATACACCCTTTGATGGCAAAATATTTGCTAGATTATATTTTGGGGTTAAAATTATAAATGAAATCTGTATGATACTTTGATCACAGGGTCTGCTAGAAATGCAAATTCTTACAGTTATTAAGGTGTTCTGAGTACTTTTTTCAAAGAAAAGTTTTCATATTCAGATTTTTTAGCTCTAATTTTATTAGCTTTCATGGGCTCCAGAAGTGAGCAGTACAAATTGTTTATCTAAACTTATCTTCATTCTTCTGTGCTAATAATCACGGCTTCAGTTTAAGTATGACTTCTGTGAAATGTGTAAACTCTGACCATGGATTTTATTGGGAGATCCAGGAAGAAGCAGAATGGGTGTGTTTATCCACCCTGTGGTAGACACTGAAAAACTGAGTTACGATCTTGATGTATTGAGCCTGCTCTCGAGCCCTTGCCTGTCATTGCAAGAAGCTTCTGGTGATGCATTAGGATTGGCAGAGAAAGAATGTGGGGTGATCCTCACATCAGTTGTTTGGTGAATATTGTGGTCCAAATGCTGGCTAAGGCAGAGGTCGGGGGACTGGATGGTGGTAAGGATTTCTCAGTTTGGGAAAGGCACTGCTTAGTTCCAGATGCTGCACTGATGGCTCCTCTGTGCTGGGAGGCATTACGGTGTAGGAGCACAATATCCAGGATTCCCACAACCCACGTGGCACAGGTCTGTGCCAAACAGCAGCTGAGAGGCGTACAGGCATCTCGGCACAGGGAGTGGCTGCCTGCTCTGATGGGCATAGAGCAGAAACTGTCACATAGCTATTGAGGACTAGTTTAGAAAATGAAACTAAAAAACGCAATCGTGTAAGTCCCTGTAGAAAACAAATTCACAATATAAGGTGCCTGCAAGTAGTTAGTATGTACCAAATAGTAAATACACATCCTGTAAATGTCACTGAATACATATGCAGCTCCTCCAAGCTGCCTGAATGCTTAACTGCTCTCCTTACAAAGCCATACTACTGCTCTTCCCAAATGGAAGTCCAGGGCTGCTTTGTAGTAAACATCCACAGGAATGGACACTAGCATTTTTTCCTTTTTAATGTTTCAATATATACTTACTTCACTTTAAAGAGAAGATAGCAAAACCCATATAAAAGAGTAGTTTAGTCGGACAAATGAAGAAAGATCAGGTTGGTACTACATACAAAGATTTCAATTTTCATTTGAATGATAAATATGTCCATGGGTATTAAATATGGAAAATAGGCAATATAAGGAAAAATGTTGGAGAGACTGCTTATTCACTACTAAGCATCACTTTAAAAAATTTCTTTCTCTGGGTGTGAATGATAAATTTTTGTGATGTGTAATAATCAGTGGAAAAATCACAGTTGTGGGCTCTTTGATGCAGATGTATTCATATCCTATAACACAAAAATTACATTGAAATAAGTGTTGAATATGTAAACTTGTTGATATTATACTTTCTTTGTCTTCTGCTGAAGACCTGTTCATAACCAGTGTATTGTACAAGATGTGCAACAGGAGCTTATTATTGTGTATATATTCTGTACAATAGATATGTTTTATTGCTTAGTATTATAATAAGCGTCTTTTATAAGTTAAACTTCAGAAAATACAGACCCAATATTGTGGTTATTTATCTCAGAAGTAAGCCCTTCCCACAAAATAAACAAAAAACAGTGATTAAATCTATTCCCTAGAGGACATGTCTTATTTGAAAATGATAACACTTGGTGGAGAAAGATACGCCTTTCATTTTGGCTAGGTTAATAAATCTGTTCAGCACAGGTTTGGTGCTGTCTTTTTATTATTGGGGAACTAGTTTTCATTCTGTGAAGGTTAAAAAAAAAACCCTTGACAGCACTGGGCTTTTTATTATAGAAGGCAGATATGATGACTTGAAATAGAGGGTTGTATCCATATGCTATGTTATGACTTCTAATGGGGAAAGGATAACAGAGCAAATAAATTAGTTGGTGGGTTTTTTTTGTTTTTTTCTTTTGACAGCTATCTGCTGTTTATGTTATTATTTCTTCACCTTAAAGAACCACTGACGTTGTAGGTGATTGAATTTGATATCTGTGGGTTGTGGAATCAGCCTTTAAATATTTATGTTGATTTGCATACATGACAGCTTTCATCAGTAAAGATCATTATAAACAGCGAATTGGATAAAGTTAGAAAATTCCTTTGCTTGAAAGGGATTTAAACAAGTTTACAGAATGACTTAACAGAGCCTGCATAATCTTCACAGTCAATAAAAACCAAAGACAGAGAAATTTGCTTAAAATCCACAGCAAAAATGTTTTGTTTCCTCTGTGTATTCCTGAAGACTGGCTCTTTAAGCTATAGCAAATGAGGCTTATGTAATATGTACACTTAGAAATATTCCTATAGAAAAACAGTTTTCAAGGCCTTTCTTTTTAAATGTGGACTTCATCTGTAAACTTCAGTAATAAGGACCTTAAACACCCTTTCCCTCTACAGAAATACAGTTTTTTATCCCAAGAATTTCCCAAAATATTTTTAAATAGTAGTACTACATGCTGAATATAGTAATATTATTTTCCTATGCTCTAACTAGCACTGTCTGAATAATAAAATTATGATTTAAAAAGTGCTTGAAATATGTAATTTTTTAAACTGTTTGAACTGCTGGGATCTATTATTGTACTAGGCAATATAATAACCTTGGATAATTAAAAAAAAGTAAATCCAAAACTCACCAACACCCCAAGCCACCCCAAACCATGCCCCCAAACATAGCAAAATAATCAGTTAGCAGGTGAGATCACCACGAATGTGATGAATTGATGAATCACTGACAGCCTTTCTTCCTATGCCTGCTCAGTTAAAGTTCAGATCTTGACCTTCTACTTGCCTGGGAGCCATTCTAGAAACCCTAATGAGCTTCCTGATGGCCTTTTAAGAGCAATAACTGATTAAGTAATTGTAGCACCTTATGCTGAAGTCTTTTAAATACTTAAAGCCTTCTGAGCTGTCTTCCTTCAAAAAAAGACATGGCTGCTCAAGTTACATATTGCAGAAGAAACTGTTCCTTTCTATCATTTTTAAGGTCTTTCTCTATGCTTATTTTTCTAACCTCTGTCTGATAAGGATGGTGACTGCAGGCATTAGGCATTAGACAGACTTTAAAAGATTGATGCTTTTGATTACAGCATACTATAGGATAAATTGTAGGGTTCGAATCTCTCACAGAGTTAAAAAGGACATGTGGTATCTGAAGAAACATAAAGGTGTCAATTTTCTACTTGATGATACTAATATATTTTGATAAGATCTGCATATTTAAAATGAGCCCTTAAATACAGTGATTTAGTACTGCAGTCATACACTACTTCACAGTGAGGAGAGCAAACAATAAAAATGTGAATCCTTGCCTCTGCTCTAAAGGACAGTGAACAAAGACTTGCAGGCATTACATCTGGCAGGCGTGGAGAGGACTCGGTTTTCAGAAGTGACTGGCAAGAGGAAGGGAAGAAGGATAGTAATTGTGAACAGGGAGGTTAATTGCAAAGTAAATGAGTTTGCTACAGAAAGCACTGAGGCTCAGATCCTCAAAGGCAGTGTGTGTGTTAGTAAACACCACCAGGGAATGTGCCAGGCGCTGGAGCTCAATCAGCTAAATTATGAAATTGTGAGCATTGTTTCCAGTGTGTTTGTGGTGTTGAACTAGTAGCATTGCCCCAAACATTTCTTGGAGAGTGTTTAGGAGCTAGGATAGGGCAGAAACATTACCATCAATGTAGTTTCACTTCCAAGAGTTTAACAGCATTGATGGGCTGCTCAGTAACAGCAGGTAAAAGTCTCCTTTCTTTTTTTCACTGGCTTTGAAATCCAACCCCTGCGTTGAACTGCAAAACACTGCTCAGATGTTGTTCCCAAAACTATAACTGGGCATTGAGAGAATGGCGTCATAAGTCAAAATTGTGCCAGGAAGCATTGGGGAAAAAAAAGCATTGATGGTACCACTGGTGCTTAAGCCTATGTCCAGGCTCTGTTCAGTTACTAGAAAAAGTGTAGCCTGGGCTCCATCAAGCTCTGCAGAAAACACGGCTGCATCTTGCAGTTTTGGGACATCTGAAGACTGAAGGGTAGTGGCTGGATCTCTGACAGCAATCTGGTGGTTGGATCAGATGAAGTGGCTGGATTTCCTCACAAATCCCATTACAAATCTTTCTCGTGCTCCTGACAGGAGCATTCCCAGGAAATGTGATATGCATATGCTGACTGAATGAGAGAAAGTTCAGCTTCACCACTCAGACAGCAAACTTCAAAGATAAAGAGCAGATGAGAGAGTATTGGTGAATCATAATGAGCTTCTTGGAGTACTTTCTATAGTTTCTTCAAGCATTTTTAAATTCACAGGGAGTAGAAGTGCACAGTGACTGTTCAGGGCAGAATTTTATCTTGTGTAAATCAATCTGTTAAATTGATTGCATTTTCTAAGGCCGTTTTACACCAGCAGGAGTTGGTCCTCAGATTTTATTTAGATATTTTTAGTAAGTAATCTGGCTGAAGTTAGTGAATACTAGTTGCTAGGACTTCCAGGGTGGAAGCATCACTGTGATTCAGTCACAGAATTTCAATTAGAAGGAAAATGCAACTGTGCTCCAAACATAAAACCTTGTATATTTTTGCTGGACTCTATAAAGTGACTGTCTTTTCTGTACTGCTGAAACACAAACAATGCTGGTTAAATACAAACCATGCTGCTATAGCACATGTATTCAAGCAGTTAATACAACACCTGTCTTTTTATGGAGCACAACTTTGATTTGCACACTTCCCTGAGACAACACACACAGTTTGACTCATAACTTGCTTCCACATTCCTTATCCTCATAGCAGGTAGGTGTTCATTAAGAAGGACAATCATGGGTTATTCACTGTGGGAGGGTGTTATACTAGACATTTTAGAGGTTCTTCATAGTAACATTGGGGCCACTTTTAGGATCAAGATTTCTGGTTGAAATAAATCAGATCTTAGTGAAAGACACATATTAATCACTTTTTATCTTTCCAGAAGAGAAAAAGCTTCACAGAAATAAATTGCAACTTTTGCTGGATTACAGGTGCAGAGCAGAGCATTTTTGAAATGTGAATTAGTGTTCAGGCATAATATCTCAATATTAGCTAATATTAATTCCTAATCTAGTATTATCTTAATATCTGAATATTAAACTAATATCCCGTTCTCTGCTGTTACATTTTTTGTGCATAAGTGAGTGAGTGACTAGGCTAGTTAACCAGTTAACTTCAGCTGTTGACCTAGTAAAATGATTAGTTTCTTATGAAGGACAAACGACATTTTCAGGTTGAATTTGAAATCTAGTGCATTATCCTTCATTAACAATATAAGATAGATTTTCTGGATTCGTATGTTTAGCTGCCCTGTTAGGGATTTCTGTTTGTTTCTTTTCCTTTAATTACAGTATTGCAATGCTCTTAATTTCCTCTAACATAATATGTACCAGAAACTTGCCAACAGTCATTATCTGTCAGGCTGCTTGAGGAAGAATCCTGCTCTATAATGGATTCAGTGGGATCCTGCCCTCTGATAAAATACGAGGGCTGGAATTTATTTCCACCTAAGATATGTGTCTTCACAAGACTAGAGAGTCACTGTGCAGTTTTGGTCCTGCACATCAGGAATGCTGTGGGAATCTATGTGACGGCAGGTCACTGAGTGCTCGAATGCTTTTGAACTTGGTGCTTTGCTGGACAAAAGAGAAGTCTCACCTTTGGACACCTATGAGGACAAAGGATCTCACCTTTGTGAGGTCTTATTGCTTGATGCTGTTGATGCTACCGTTTGGCAAGTGAGAGATCTAATTGTCTTGCTCTACTACCAGAAGGTGGTAAATATTTACATTGTGATTCAAAGCGATGATGTGATGAGTCTGGAAAAGTGAAACTATGAAATAAAGCCTGGGGAAATCACATCTGTGGGTATGCCAGAGGTTTTGTGAGCTGGGGTGGATTTATATGATGACTTTCTGCTGGCCCATCTCTTGGTATGTCTGCTAGCAGGTTTCCACTATGTGCACTGTTGTACTTACCTGGCCGTGCTCTCTGCCTCTGTCCAAAAATTCAGGAGGAACCCAGCATGAGCATATGGAATGGTGAAGGGCTGGGTTGCTCATCCATTCGAAGTTCATCATGGTTCAGCAGCCAGGGGATGACGTGGTGACCTGCCTTGGGAAGGTGAAAGGGACAGGTATAAAAGGGGAAGCAAAGTATTGGAAAACACCTTTCTTTTTCCATTGGTTTTGTTTTCATAGTGCTAGCAAGCTAGAGGAAACGTATTCATCCATGGTCAAGGGTCTGCAACATGACAGTAGATCTAAAATAATTGACACAAAGAAGTAAAAGCTTTGGAAAGCAGAATTTTGGCAATTTTGAATGAGGATATTTTTGCTCTCCCTGTAGCTGGTTAATGAATTAGTCCACAACTGCAGCTGGAAATCAACTCAGCTCTTTCACAGTGATATTAAGCCTTCTGGCACTGGCTTAATCCCAACACCAAAGGAATTGAAACACAGATACAGATTACATAGGATTTAATTTATGTGTACTTATTCTGTATGTATGAATGGGTTACGGGCAATGTAAAGGAAGTAGGGTTGTTTTTAGTATGCAGATGAGTCAACTGCCTCCCCTGCATGCCTGTAATTCCAGTATTTTTATTAGTATGTATAAACTATAAACTGTTGCTCTTCTATCACAGTGAGTGTGTTTATCACAAACTAAAAGTTGAGAAAATGCAACTTTTGTCAGGGGAAAAAAGAAGAGTTCCCCTGTTCCCGTATGGTGCTGAGAACAGTTTTGAGTAAAGGAAGGAACAAATCAATATCTTTTCTAGTTGCAGGACCACAACTTTTCATGGTAGGTATGTCCCTAGGAAGCATGGTTTTTGGGCAGGCATGTGCAATAATTTATGTCTGAGCCATTTGTTAATATTGGCAAAGTGTCACAGGTGCTCCAAGTGCTGATGGCAGACTGGAGACAGGAAGGCAGCAGCAGGTCGCTGCTTCATCCCTGCACCCAGGGCTGGCATTTTCCACAGCGAGAGGTCAGAAAGGTACATTATTCACCCTGTAACTAGTACAGGAATGAATCTGTGCTTCCATTAACTGTTTCAAGGAGTTTTACTGAGTTTGACTTTCATGATTTTCAGCAAAATCTCCTGAAAAAATGTTTATAGAGGATCCTGGCTCCCATGCAATTACTTTGCCATATGCAGTGGCACATCTTACTCATTCTATGAACGTTTTATGCTCCCAGGGGGATTTAAGAGTAAATACGACCACAAGTACAAAATTAAAATATCAAATTAACTTTGTGTTATACACACAGATTGATGGATAATGTCAGTTCAGGGCTTGATCCTGCATATGTTGAAGTTGAGAAGATTTCTTGGTGTTATTTTGGTTTATGATTGGCAGGTAAAGGTCTTGATTTTTTTCTAGTTGTATAAAACCCCATGTTATTAAATAAATATAGGCATAGTATATTAACAAAAAACAATGGCAAATGAGGAATACATTATGTTCTTCCTTAAGAAATATAATATGACATTTATAGCAGTGTTTTTTATTTTCATGAAGAAAAACAATTCACTTGCAATCCTATAATTATGTTCTGAAACAGAAATTCATTCAGATTACTTTCAGGTCATTATATTATCTGTGTTAGAAAGTGGTAATTGGGGATTACTGGGTTTCTATCAGGTTTGGATTAACAGCAAACAAGTTTAACATAAGTGGTTGTATAGCTGAGTTAATTTTAAATGATCTTTAAGGTTGAGATATTAAGGCTGAAATGCCTTTAAACAAGCTAAATGGGGCTTGTGTTTTGAATGTGATCTGATGTATAATTAGATATCTCCTAGAGAAAGGTTAGAAGCTGTAATCCAATGTTCAGAATCAACAGCAGAACTGTGCCTTTTTAAATTTAGAAAAGTATAAAACTTAATAGAAATTGATTTCAAAGATTTACATGCATGTAAAAGTGCTGGAAGGTACTGGATTTAAAACAGAAAATCTGGGATTACGCAAGATATTGTAAGGGATGTTTTTACTCTGGATGGTTGGGCTAGTAAAGCATATGTGTTTGGGCAGCTGATATCATTATACAATAAAAATAAATGCATGGGGAAAATTATTGGGGTGAGGGACTGTGTGTAAGAGTTAGCACGCCAAACACTATCCATTATAATGCTTTTAAAGACTGCTGTAACTTTGCTAATATTTTCTCGTTTTTCAAAATTGAACAAGCTTCACACTTTGCAGAGGCTGGTTAATTAATTTATTGCCAATTTTTGTGACCAAAACCTGACTTTTCTCTCTATTCTTAAAAAAGGGATTCTTACAACAACTGTTTTTTTCTTTTTGTTCTTTCAGAAGAAGGAAGGATCAAAATGATGGCAGTGCTAGCACAAAATTTAGGCCAGCTTCTTTTGGCTTTTTGTTGAAATAGGGTTGCTGCGTTCTCTCATGAAGGGAGAACAATGTCTTTTTCACATGTACCCATGCTAAGTCAGCTTGAATTAAAGTCTCTGAATGTTCCATGGCAGAAAGAGCTTTGCACCTAAATTTGATTTTAGCTTTCCTTACTGCAGCCTGAGGACAGGAGTAGGACATGTAGTGCTTTCCCACAATATGAGAAATCTTGTGGACATTTGGCCACCTCCCTTTCCCTCCGTATTTATGCATTAATATGGTAAAAATATATTCAGCAAGCATGGAGAAGGGGTAGTCAGAAGGAAAGGAAGGTTGCAATGAATGCTGTATGTATGAAGGAATTCTCTCCTGTTTCCATTGTGTCTCCCTGGCTGCTCCTGGGAAGCTCCAATGCTCTTTGCCCGTGGCGCTTGCTGCGGGATGGGTCAGTGCAGAGTGTACACCCACGGCCAGGGAGAAGGGCAAAGAGCGGAGGGCAGGAAAGGAAGGCAGGAGGAGGCAAAGATGACCATGCCCCTTCCTCCCAGGGCACCTGTGCAGACAGGACTGTACGACCCAGCAGCAGCAATAGTTGGGAAGCTCCTCCGTCAATCATGAAGGGAAGTAAGAGGCAAATTGAGAGGGCCGTTTGCTTCCTGGTTATGAACTGCTTGCAGAAAGTAAAGGGACACTCCCTGGAGTCAGGGAGATTAATGTGCAGCTGCATGTAGACACTTAACATGATCCAGTTTCTGAGCCACAATATCTAAATATTGCTGACATCTTTACAAGATATAAAAATAAAGAAAGTACATTTTTACTAAAGCTAGAGAAGATGTGATCTAGTATTCTCTTGATAAAATGTGATAGTGTTACTGGAGAGAGAAGGAATGTGTGTGGGGAAATTAATGTTTAAATTAAAAATGTATATTACATTTCTATACATTCATTTTATGTTAATATTAACAAGACTAAAAATTTATCTCACTAATATTATGAGAACAGTGTCAGTAATTTTTGCCTGGGTGCAGTGGTAGCATATCTATACTTCATTTGACACATCTTGGCTCTGAAAATTTTAATGAGATTTCTTCCTTTTCCAGTCAGAGAAACTTTCTGTGCACCTAAATGTCTAGCTGGTACTTGAGTTTTGAAAAAAATAGTAATACATCAACCTGGTTAATGAAGCAGAAAATTCTGGGAGAACTTAGGTGTTAGTCACCTGTATTAAGCTCAGGATAATCTAAAAATGGCAGACCACTAATACTGGTAGGTATTATTCAAAATAGTTAGTGTGAGCAGTCAGTCTGGAATCAGCTGCTTTGAGTTTACAAGGTGAAGTGCAGTTCCAGGCTGGAGCCAGTCAGCACAGATTCCTGAGCCTGGGGCTGAGCTTGAACGCAGAGGTTGGAGTTGCAGGTGGGATTCACTTGTGCAGGTGCATTCAACACAGAGGATCTTAGAGCAGCTTGCTGGGTGAGATCATACGGAGATCTCATGTGATTGCTCCTGGCCATATAGGCATCATTTTATGTTATTTAAAAAAAATATATATACTCCCCCTTAATCAGTGGGCAAAAGAGAAAGTGGTTCAATTGTGCAGTGTTTGCATGAGAATAAGGGAATGGTTTTATAAAATCTACACAAGTTTTTTTGTTTGTTTGTTTGGTTTTTGTTGTTGTTTTGATAGGCTATATTTTATTTCTTCACCAAAACAGTGAAAAAATAAGGAGAGTAAATATTAACGGGTATTACAACATGTAAATGGATTATTCATGTAATGCTACATGACACCTATCCTGGAAATGAAAGGACAGGGGTATATTTTCTAGCATTATATCCTTAATTCTGTCATTTATAATGATAGGAAAGGTAATGAAAACGACTTGTTGAAGACAGCTCACAAAAATGATAAGTGAGAGCAAATAGGTGACACATTGGAAAGAAGAATTCCTGGTAGTCAGAGATGACAGAGGAGGTCTTATGTGGACTATCTATTGTGGTTCTATGCCTGCCTCCTGGATAACTTTAGCCATTCAATTAACCGATATGAGCCTGTGTTTCATCATCTATAAAAGGTAGATTATACTTACCCACCTCACAGCACCTTTATAAGTGATTTTTGTAAAGTGCTTTGTGATTCTCAGATGGAAGGCACTATACTAGTGTCAAATATCATTATTATTGCTACTACTAGTAGTAACAGTACTTGGCATTTATACTGCTCTTGACTTTTCACGATGCTTTAACTGATGCATTCCTGCAGTGCCTCTGTGAAGCAGGTACCTGTGTGCTTTGTGAGATGAAGAAATTCAGCAATCATTATTCAGATATCATTAGTTTCCCCATTTTTACAGTGTTTGCAAGATTTTGAAAAAAAAAGGTGAAAAAATCCTTAAGTACATATATCTGTATGATACTTAGAGCACTTGTAGGAAGCTGTAGATTCGGTTTGGGATGCGGTCAGTTAGAAGGACACAGAACACAGTGCTCACGATTTCTGGCAAGCCTTTTACCACTGAACTCCATAAAAGCTTTCCTCCTCTTTCTGTGCTTCTGAATGCCAAACCATAATCATATTTCAAGGGAAGGCTGGATGGAGCTCTGAGCAACCTGCCTGCTGAAGGGTGGTCCTGTCCATGGCAGAGGCATTGGAAAGAGATAAACTTTAATGATTCTTCTGATCAGGCTGTTCTGATTTTGTGAGTTTCTGTGTGTTCATCATGCTCCCACCAAGCCTGTTGTGTTTCCAGGCTCTTTCAATCAATGGTGCCTGGTTTGGCAAACCCAGAGAGCTCAGCTGGCTAACAGGGAGTCCTGGGTGTGTTCAGAACTCTTGGTAATGCTCTTAGACAGTCTTGAAATTCAAACACATTTTTGGTATCTCCAGGCTCAAGATGGATCAGGAGGTTTTCGATTGTATTTTGGTTGAAAGGCTTAAAATCCACTAAATTCTCTTTTAGATACTTACTTTTTTGTAGGGATTGGGTTGGGATTTTTGCTTTGTTTTAACTTCACTAAATCTGTCTTTTAGTAATCATCTGAAATTTCAGATTTATCTTTTTTTTTTTTTAATGCACACATTCCTTTAATTTGTAATAGCTTAGACAACTGGATCAAATTCCACAGTGAAAAATAAACACTTGCCCTTGGTTCCACTGATGCCTTTGGTGTGGGCTCAACAGCTACAGATGTCATTGCATCTGGACATGCTGTCTTCAAAAGCAGCTAATTTCTGAGATGGCAACTTTTGTTTGATTCACAGCAGCAATGGGCTTTGAGGCTCAGGCATTCTTCCCATGTTCAGCAGGTGTCTAAATGTCACTTACTGGAATTGAGATGTATCTGTTGCTGCACACATAGGCAGAGATTATATGAATGCACGGTGTGAGCTCAAGCAGAAAGCCACAATTTTAATGCATTTCAGATACAACCATCATCAAACATAAACTCTGTTCAGCTTATGTGGATATAGCATGATTATACTGACACACCATACAGGGTGCTGAGGTATTCTGGTCTATGCAGAGACTCTTTTAAGCAAAGAATCAGGATATGTGATCTGCTCTTCAAAAGCCTTTTCCTGAGGCTTCACAGGAGGAGAGCTACAGTGTGATCACGAGCTACAGCTTATGGCTTTATCCCACGGTTTGCCTCTGAGGACTGCACTGAACCTTCCCTGCTATGGACATCCTCCAGTGACCTTCTACTTGAAACAGAATGAGGTATAAATAATTTTCAATGCAAATAGCTTTCAGGGTTTGTTTGGGTTTTTTTGCAATCAAAAACTGAAATCATATTTATCTAGAGAACTTGGCCACTGTGATCCAGGAGACCAGTCAGAGCTCAGGATCGTGTATTTGGGATATATGTGGTTTGGGAAGTGGGGAAAAGTTGGCTTTGAAAACAAAAGTTCAATAGATATTTATATGCAGACTATCTCAATGAATCATTTATGTAATCATTTAGCACTTTTGTAAACGAGCTTGAAATGTGACTCAGCAGATTGTGATGAAAAGCAGATACCCAGAAACATCTCATATTTAAGTGTTACATTCCCAGGCCATCTCTAATTAGAGCTTTGGAAATATGTAAGCAAATGTCTCTTCTTTTTGTCCTAAACATTAAAGGTTAACAATAGCAGCAGGCTGCTGAAGTCAGCTTATATGGCAAGAATGCTTTTCATGGAAACAGTAATGGGTAAAAACAGACTGAGTTTGAAATTCAGTGCAGGCACGCGCTTCAGGCTTGCCTGAGAGGTGAGCTGTCTAGAGACCTCTGTGTTGCTCATGATGGTGAAAAACTGGAAAATGACTAATCCCAGAGCTGGTTAAATGTGCAAAAGGCAGGCTTGGGTTCTGTGTGTCTGTGAGACAGCCTTTTTGCTTTCTACAGACTGGCAGGGACAGGGTCCTGCTGCCTTCCTCAGCAGAAGGATGGGTATGAGAGTTAGTGAAGTATTATACATAGACATCATGATAGAGGCATAAACAGCAAGACTGCCCTGTGCCCCATATGGGCTTTGCATCTTCCTGCTTCCTTGCTTTTGCTTGTCAGTGGAACAGCTTCATCCACTTCCACTGCCACAGGTTTGACTTTGTGCTTCAGAAAAGGGTATTTCTGTACCAGGTGGTGCGCATAGACTCTCTGTGCCTAGTTTTTGAGATACTATTTTACTGCAGTTTTTGAAAATAAAATTCGATCTTGCAAACATTACCTGAATCAATAGCTTTACTGGCACAAATAAAAATTTAACGTATTACTTAGTAACACATAGGCAACACTCAAAATCTTTAGTTTTTATATAACTCTCATTTCTACTTACAGCATTCTCCATAATTTCTTTTTAAGGACAAATTATCTCCTACTTTTAAATCAGCTGAATGCAAAAATGTTTTAAACCAAACTTTGAAACTTCTTTTGCATGTAGCTTAAAATTACCTGAATTATAAAATTGCATGCAAGTGTCATAACTTAAATGCAATTTCACTTTCAAACTTGTACAGTGAGAGATTTAAAAATCACCCATATTCATGGACATACAATGTTAAGGCATATCATTAATGGCAGAAAATTTTATTTGATACTTCCTTGACACCACAAAAGATGTTTTAAAACTTGTTTAATTATGTTAAACCGCCATTCAGGTTTAAACTTTCAAGAACAATTTGGTGCAGCAGATCCCATTTGATGAATTTAGATGAAATGTAGCTGTACCAGGAGATATTTCTATGGCTATATTCTACGGTGGATTTTATATTTTTATTTTTTAATAGGATGTCTCCTCCCTATTATCTAAGGAAATTAAATTAAGTCACATATTTCTAAGTAATTACTTTTTAAATATATGCTGTGAAGGAAACCTCATGCAGGCCATACTTTAATATATGAATGTCAGTAGTCATCTGAATGTTGAATTTTGCATTTTTGGTTTTAACTTGCATGATATTTTAGTGCAGCTTTTCATTTGCTATATCGTAAAAATAATTTCATTTTTGTAATACAATTCCTCAGCTCATCATTTTTGTATAGCCTAACCAGCAGTGTATCTGCCTAAATATTGATGAAGTCTGAGTGATTCAGATGTGGTTGTGATGTTTTATACCTTTTCCCTTTCCAGCAAGACTTGAAACAGGGACTCACTCACCACTTAAAAACATAATAACTAAATATATAGAATGTTTAATGTTACGTATAAAGAAAGTTCTCTGTGCCAAATAGTCTAGACACTTAAAGATGGAATATTTGGTAGTCATTGGGTTCTTAGAAGTGAACTTATGTCTAGGTAGAAAACACATGTCCAGAATATTATCTTCCTTCTTTCAGTTTTATACTCTTGTAGCTCTGTTGATGCCACAGCTGTTTTTCCATAGTATTATGACTGTCTCTTAAGTTTGGAGAGTGTGTCTTGCACCTCACATATAACTTACATCAGACTGTTATTACCTGTCCTTTAATCTTGCGTACTTGCACCTGTGTAGCAGGTGAAAGAATACGGGGTGCTGCTGCTGGGCCATCATACTGGGCATTCTTGCATTTTCATGCAGCTAGTTACATCCAAATAGGTAAAACATTCTGACTGCTCTGGTTTGGCTGGGGTAGAGTTTATTTTCTTTGCAGTGGCTAATGTGGGGGACATTTGGAGTTTGTGCTGAGAACAGTTGATAATTCAGGGCTGTTTCAGTTACTGCTGAGTGGGGCTTGCACAGAGCCAAGGCCTTTTCTGTCTCTCACCCTATCCCACCAGTAGAGTGGGCTGTGGGTCCATGGGAAGCTGGGAGGGAACACAGCCAGGACAGCTGACCCCAACTGACCAAAGGGACACTCCATACCATATGGCATGCTGGTCAGCATATAAAGCTGGTGGAAGAAGAACGAAGGGGACAACATTCGGAGTTGGGGTGTTTGTCTTCCTAAGTCACTGTTACGTGTGATGGAGCCCTGTTTTCCTGGAGATGGCTGAGCACCAAGCCTGCCCATGGGAAGAGTGAATGAATTCCTCATTTTGCTTTGCTTGTGTGTGTTACTTTTGCTTTCCTTATTAAACTGATCTTATTTCAACCCACGAGTTTTCTCACTTTCACCCTTACGAGTCTCTCTGCGATCCTGACGCGGGGTGAGTGAGCGAGCGGCTGCGCCAGGCTGAGCTGCCAGCTGGGGTTAAACTGTGACACTGCAAATGCATTTCCTCTGGATGTCTGCAAATCTTCTGTACACAGTCTGCAGCTCCTAGCAGGTACCAGACAGGAAAAGAGCAGTGAGGAGACACTCTAAGGGATTTAGATTGCTCTGGAGTTAGGAAAGGAGCCTGCTACTGCTTGAGGACATAAGTTGGGGACTATACAAAGTCTTTTTATTGATTCTTTGTAAGTCATGATATAGAAGAAGAATATCCAACCTTTTAAGACAGAGTAACATACCAGGAATCTTTTCAAGTAATTCAGAGAGAGAATTTTGCAGGGTAAAGATAAGAGCTACTCCTCATACCATTTACTGTCAGGGATTTACAACAGATACAACATAACCTACTGGTGTTTTCAAGATGCAAGCTTCCAGTATTTAAAAAAAAAATATCACCACTATTTACAGAAAAAAGCACTAGGAGCAATAAAGCCCTGCACATAGTTAAAAATTACTGTGTGCATTAAATATGTTTTCCAATTAAAAGAAACAATTTCAGTTAAGTTTGTCATCATCTGTTAGATGCTGGTAGCTTACATAAAATGATACAGTAATTGCAGGTTGATTCTTGTGGACAAATGCTTAGAACTCTAGATCATTGTGCAGCACTAATTGGGCCCCTGACTGAAATACTATTAGGAAGAAAAGAAATGGGATTGAGGAGGAAAATAATCTCTCATCTCTTAGGTGGTTCCTAAAGTTCACATATTTATTGCTACCTATTCTGAGATGGGGTATGCAAATTGCCAGGCTGCTCTCTTGAATCATTTACATCTGCTTTAAATGCTTACATAGAGGAAATAAAAATGTTGAAGTTTGTTATAAGAATCCATATACCCAATACAAAAGAAATTTAATATCAAAATGCACAGAGATATTTTTTCTTTTTTCCTTTTCATCCAACTCAAGGGATGCTTATCAGACTTATTGCACATTGACTGATATGAAAAGCTGCTCCAATTTAAGGTCAGTCTGATTTTTTTTTAAATTCTGTGAGTCATCTCTAGTTGTACAAAATCTGTGTCCAGTTACATGCTTGAGAACAGTGCTTTAGAAGAACCTACTCTTAAGACACGCTTAGGGTCATTGGCAAACTCTTAAGTGAACATCTGTCCTTCCTCTCCCCCGAGCTTGGTGAAACCCAAATACCCAACCTGCTCCTTCCTACTCTCTATATCCTTTATGTTCAGGGTAGGTCACTATACTCCATCCAACCCAATTCCTCCAGATAGGCAATGGAGTGGGCCTGAGAAAGGTTGTGTTCCACCCTGGCTTGCTGAGTGTATTAATCGTTTATTGTGATTGGGAGAGTGCCTAAAGAAAGAGGAATACAGATGTGAACACTACTGAGTGGAGTAGGAGCTGCTGTTTGCTTTTAACCCAGAGGGTAGGGGTTTAAAGATGTGTTCATAAGACCAAGCCATTAATTCTTCTAGGTGTCTTTTTAAAAAATGCATTTTACAATAGAACAAATAAATAGTCTTGTTTTGTAGCACTGAAAAAAAAGTGAAATCTTTTTTCTGTGTCTTTATGTATTTTTCATGTCTGGTACATCCCATGATCAATATGAAATCAAGTATTTTTCCAGTTAGGTATGTTGTGACTTTTTTTTTTTTTTTTGTGTATTTCTTGCAAGTGATTCTATTATGTACTTGTAGGCAGAGTTAAGCTTTTTGTTATTTGCCATCAAACCAAGAAATTGAAGTGGGATGAAATCAGAATAACATGAGTTTAAAGTTTATGTATTAAAATAAATAGGAAACATTTTTTGTCTATTAGGCTGATGGCAGAAGTAAAATCAAATTCAGCCACAGAGTGCAGAAGAGCAAGATTAAATCTGTGATGCACTGTGGTTTGTGAGTGGAAAAGAATGATTCCTGCATATGTTTTACAACATCTGAGTGGAAACACTGATTTTGCAGCTTGGGGTAGGAAATACAATCAGTGAAGCTGAAGCCAGGCATCTATTTATCTTAAATTAATCATTCTCCAAGTAGGCAGTTGATATCCTAGTGCTGTGTGCCATCCTTTTTGCATTCATGCAGCACACATTAAACCAAAGAGCTGTTATTGTAGGAGCTGAAATATATTGCAGCACACAGACTGTAAATGTTTAAAAATACACTAACACTTCTGTATGTTCAGTTGGCAATTAAACTGTATTAATATTTTTTCTTTTAATACTTACAGTGATTAGACACTTGGAAGTAGATATACTTACAAAATTCTAACAGTTTTCACAAAAAAAAATTAGTTTTATCATCTTTAAATAGAGAAGAAAAAGAAGCTATGGGTACACTTCAAGCTAGAATTTTTTCTTTTTTGTTTGCAATTTTTAATTAAATGAAACTTAATTCTGATTTTCTCCAACATATCAGCAAACAAAAATCTTAGACCTATTTCGAGTTGTTGAATTGATGGATTGAATAACAGGGGGAAAGTTGGGGTTTTTTGCTGTTTCAGTTTGGATACATAGTTTCATTCAAGAACAAAATAATTCAGTCAACAGCAATTCTAGAGAGAGGCATGCCTTTGAGGCACAGTTTCTTCAAAGCATTTAAATTTTAATTTCATTCTAGGACAGAGCCTGAGGTTTTGTTGGACTTGACCTCAAATGTCATAAGAGCAAATGAAATAAAAAGATAATTCACTGTGTCCTACTGCAAATATAGTAATTAGAGGAAACTAAAGGGAAGAGGAAAGTCATCATTAAGCAAAAAGCAGGAAATGAAGCAGGAAACTTTTTCTCTTAAAGCATAATTTTTCTACTCCTAAGTGTTGATAATATCTGACAGTAATTCTCTGCCAACAAAAGTATTGTAACTGGAGTCTGAATTATTTTTGTTGATTCTCAAATTGTCACACCTTTTATTTAATCTTCCTCCTCCAAGTTTTCTTAGTTTCTGCTTTTAAATCAAAGCTACTTACAAAAAAAAAAAAGATAATAAAGTTTAGAAATCTTAAATGGCAATTTTTTAACATTGTGTTAACTTTTAACATTTTCACCAGCCTTTTATCTGTGCCATGCAGTATGTATGCACACAAATTCTCATTTTAACGGGAAGTTTCCATTTGAGCTCTGTAATCTCTCATAGACATTCTCTCTCTTCATATCCTGGCCACACTTCAGACATACTACACTGTAACAGTTCTGAAGGACTTGCCACCCCCAGATTTTTAACCTCCCAGAGGAGGTTTTGACTGGACGTTTGGAAGCATCTCTTTACCAAGTGTTGTCGAACACTGGGACAGTCTTCCTAGAAAGGTGGCTGGTGCCCTCAGCCTGGCAGTGTTTAAGGGGCATTTGGACAATGTCCTTAGCAACTATTCCTTAACTTGGTCAGCCCTGAAGAAGAATATTCTATTCTATTCAAGTCTAGTCTAGTCTAAAGTTTTCAGTATCCAGAGTTTGGAAGTGGAGCAATAAGTGGAACTAATCTATCTGCTAAGTATTTGAAAAAATAGATTGTTTAGAGTTTGATGAAAAACCTCATTAAGTCGGGGGGGTGGGTGCCTTTATTTTGACTTCTGGATTTTTTACATATACAAGGATGTTGTTAAAAAGACTGAATATGGATTATAGGAGTACAGATTTCCATTTGTTAGGAGTGGGTGTCAAGGAAGCCACCCTTCGGAAGAGGACAAAACACAATGGAATTTTATCAGCCAGGTAACAAGGCTGGCCAAATAGGACTGAATGCACAAAGCCACATAAAGCCTGTAATTTTGTAGCTGTTCACTGTAGTATTTCTTTTGCTTATGTTGGAGACCACTGTCATAAAAGGTAGCAAAGAACACCCCTCGTTGGGCTGGTCTGCTCTGATCCTGGTATCTATATGGAGACAACATACAGCTGACTGAGGCAGAGCAGAAAATGGAGATGTACTCAAATTAGTATTGCAATGGACAAGTACAATTAAAAGGAGATTAAGATACAAAAGATTTGATTTATGAAGACCTACTTACTTAAAAGAGAACAATAATGAGAACCCTTTTACTAGACTTGAGAGTTTTGAAAAGAGAGACTTGGAAAAACTTACAGACTTAAATAGAGCAGTCTTGAATGAACCAACTAAGAAATAAAGGGTGTCAAAAGTCTGCAAAGCATTATTACTCACAGCGATACAAAGAAAAAACCTTTAGTTTCCATCTCAAGGAAATTCCTTATCCATTGGTAGAATGAAAATCACTTAGTTTTTCATGTGCCTAGAAGCAAACGTTGCTTCGGTGATGAAAATGTGTTTTGCCTACCAATGATACTTCAAAAGCAAAGGCGGATGTATAGATGTACTTTTTACTAGCAAGAATACCCTTAGCTGTGTGTCTGTTTGCACTGTATATAATAAAAGACTTACATCTGTACGTTCCTTGTTGCATACAGGACATAATTTACATAGACGACTGCAGGATGTCAGAGCAAGACAAGGTTTTGCCAGACTAGGGGTCTTAGATAGCTAAGGTTAGAGTAACTTCATGGCCACAGTCAGGTCTTACATTTCCAGGGCAACTGTTTATGAAATTTAGAATTCCTATACTAATTGCAGACTTTTTCCTTATGTCTGAAGTATAAGTGAAGGCCTGTTCTGTGAACAGATGGAAATGAAGAGAAAGCTTAGACAAATTTACTTCCTTAAGTTTTCATTTCAGCTGTCACACTCATTTGTAATTTTACACTCGAAGGGGAAGCAAGACAAGGTTTATTTCGAAAGCACCGTATTCACTTTTTGTCCTCTACTATGTACCTTTCAGATAAGCACAAGGTAAGGCTTTATACATCCACAGCCCAATTTTCAGAACCAGTGAGCACCACAGATTTCTATGGCAACATCTGGAGCTGTATGTCTTAAAATCTCTGAAAAATCAAGCCTTCAGACATTATTGCTTCATTTCCCCAGGCAAATCGTCTCAGAGTACCTCACAAAATGAATGAGAAGCGCAGAGTGCTGCAGTTCAATTTGTACTAACATTTATGTCTTTTGAATGTCAGGATGGCTTTTTAAATGTTTTCTCATAAAACTAAGTCCACTGTCAACAGTATTCCTCACTCAGATTAGAGGAAGTATTTTACAGCTTAATAAAATCCTAAACTAAGCAGAGAGCTGCCAAAGTTTCAGAACAAAATATGTGAAACCAGCCTAGGTTTTCTCTGAGCTACAAAAAAGTCATGGTGTGGTTAAATGTGTCTATTTGGTTTGTGAGGCAAGGTTTTGGTAGCCAGGGGTTACTGGGGTGGCTTCTGTGGGAAGATGCCAGAAGCTTCCCCATGTCCAGCAAAGCCAATGCCAAGCTGGCTGCAGACACGACCCACTGGTGGCCAGGGCCGAGTCCATCAGGGATGGTAGAGGTGCCTCTGGGATAACACACGTAAGAAGGGGGGAAAAATTGCTGCACAGCAGCAGCTGCAGCCGGATGAGGGAGGAATGAGAATATGTGAGAAAAAAAACAACTCAACAGACCCCAAGGCCAGTGCAGAAGGAAGGGCCGGACATGCTCCAGGCTCTGGAGCAGGGATTCTCCTGCAGTCTGTGGTGCAGACCGGGTGAGTCAGGCTGTGCTCTGCAGCCCATGGAGGTCCATGGTGGGGCAGAGATCCACCCACAGCCCATGGTGGACCCCATGCCAGAGCAGATGGAAGTCCAAAAGAGTTTGTCAATGCACTGGAAGCCCATGCTGGAGCAGGAGCTGGTGGACACATGGATAGAGCAGCCCACTCTGGTTCTCTGGCAGGACTTGCGACCCCTTGGAAGGGGTCCATGCTGGTTAATGAATGACTGCAGCCTGTGGGAAGAACTCAGAGTGAGTTCTTGGAGGACTTTGTCTGACGGGAGGGATCCCACTCTAGAGGAGGGGAAGAGTGTGAGGAGGAAGGAGCAGCTAAGAGTCATGTGATGACCACAACCCCCATTTCCTGTCCTCCAGTGCCACTGGAGTGGAGGAGGTAGAGAATATTGGGGGTGAAATTGAGCCTGTGAATTAGGGAGAGGTGGGAAAAGCTGTGTTTCAGATTTAGTTTTATTTGTCATTAGCCTACTCTGATGTCATTGTTAATAAATTCAATTAATTTCCCCAAGTCAAGTCTGTTTTGCCTGTGACAGTAATCGGTGATGATCACACCTTGTCCTTATCGTGACCCAGGAATCTTTCATTATATATTTTCCCCCTGTCCAGTTGAGGAGGGGGAGTACTAGAGTGGGCTTGGTAGCCACCTGGTGTCCAGCCACAGTCAACCCACCACAGCATGTAGATAAACACAGTTCTGTCTTTCACCTTGATGTGCAGAACAGCATTCCATGATAGGCATGCAGGTTTTCCTCTCTCACCACCTGTGGACAAGAAAGGGTAGGTGAAGCTTCCTTCAACAAATCTTTGTGAGGCATTAGTGAAACACTTTGCACTTTACCCGTTTTCTAATTTCTGTTTCTCTTTCTCATAATTTGATCCCTTTGGTATGCCATGGTGGGTCTTTTCTTGTTGGATGTTGCCTGTTTGTTTTGAAAAAAGAGTAAAGGGATTCTTCATGAATAATTGTTCCTGTGAAGTCTTCCTAGGCCAGTTTTTATTCAGGAGATCTGACTGTTTCCTCAGACAGTGTAAAATGCTTCAGGAGGTGTCAGGCTCTCCAGATGTCCTAAGGTTCCTTGAAGAAGAATGAGATATTACAACTTCTACATCCTGTGCCATCCTTGCAGTGATACATAGATAAGCCCTTTCTGTTCTCTGTTAAGGGGAAAAGTAGCTGAAGTCCCCAAATCCATGTAAAATGTCACTTTCTGATATAGATTAGGGTTTACCAGCTTACTTATTCTCAAATACTTACTTTTGCTTTGACAGTGAGTGTTAAGCACAGAAAAGCTCTTCTGGGTTGCATTTACATTCCCCTATCTGGTGGCTCAGATTTACTCAAAACAACATGTGAAATAATGGCTTTGGCATGATTACTCTATGTGTGGCTTTCATCCCAAGTATGTCAAAGCCTTTGGTACAGAAACTAGAGTGGTATGATGTAAACATGTCCCTACTCTGGAATGGTCCACTGGAATATTGTATTGTGTAGGTTAGAGCTAGTGTGCTGTTGGCTGGCTGTTGTCTAGAAAATAAGTTTTTCCATTAAATGATCAGTGTAGTAGTTGTTTCCATTCTCTCCCTTTCTTTTAAATGGGCTCTTTCTGCCCCTGGAAGTCTTTAACTTCTCATTCTCCAAGTTCCCTGTTCTGCACGCTCCTGTTCAGAGCCCCTTTTGAGAATACTTCCAGTGCTGGCATGAGCACCAGTAACGCTGACAGTGCTTCTGATACTGCTTCTACAGAGAGTTTCAGGGGATCCAAGGCATTAGGCCCAAATGGTCTGCAAGGAATCAACAACAATTTGATGTTGTACAAATAATAATTTCAATGGTAACAGTCACTTTATTCTCTTAGATGTCTCTGTTTATTCCTTTCCGTGCATGATATCATTGCTTGAGCCTAACAAAACTCTTGTGACTTGCAACCTTTAGTTTATAATACACTTAACTGTCAGGCTTGAATCCAGAAACATATGAATATGTTTCAGTATGTGATACCTGTATTGTCATACATATAAACATAGACTATGTATTTGCTAAGGGTAGAGAGGGGTGAGCTCTAGAGCAACGGAGAGGAGATGAATATGCAGCACTTGTTTATATGACTGAGCATAATGCACCCAAAGATATGAGGCTGTGATGCTCTGCTTGTGGTGGAGAATGTGTAATGAATATAGTGCAAATATGTGAAGGAAAAACTGTACAACAGCACAGTGGTACAACTCCTGTCCAACAGTAAGGAGCCACTGTATTGCAACTGAATGAAACAGACAGAAAGAATTATTCACTGGTAAATCAGGGTCTGTGCAAGGGGAAACTCAGCAGGGTTAGGGGAAGAGGGAGAAATCTCACACCTTTTGTGAGCTTCTCTGGCAAGTTAAATACCAGGCTATGATTTCTCTTGTCAAAAAGGACAAAGGTTCAGTCTGAAATTATAAAAAATACCATGAAAGTTCACATCCGTTTAGGAGAATTAAAGAAACTTGGTAAAGATGGTATTAATCAGTTTATTATGTTGGAAAAAACAAGAAATGTTTCTGACTAGGGTCTTGTGGGGGAGATCTGTCTGGAATGTCTTCTGCTGACAAACCTGAGGCATAAAGTAGGTTTAGCCAGTGGGGCAACTAGAAAAACCAAAATATCCATCATCTGGCTAATCAAGTGAACTCACCAGAGAATTACTTCTTATGCTAGTTCTCTAACAAATCGTAAGTGCTCCTTTCTTTTGACGTGTGGTTAAATTGGTGTGTGTGTGACACTGAGCCCTTTATGAGTATCTGTGACTCTAGATACACATAAAAGAACATTTATTTGTTCATGCAAAGCCTAAGGTGGCAGGTTAAAAAAGGTGGATGCAGCAATTTTTCCAGATGCAGACTGTGTTCTGTTATCAGTAATGTATTGTGGACACTGTTTAGTTGCCTATCTATGGTAACACTGAATTGTAAAGAAAAAAGAATGCAGATTTATCCTACCTTTTGAAAGTATGATTTTAAATCATAATTGCTTGTATTACTGGAGAGCCCCATTTGAAGCAAAAATATTTTCTTAGGGAATAGAGACATGAAATTGAGATACTTACCTGTCAAGTGTCATGAGACAGAATGGTTATTGATAGTGTACAATCTGATGCCTTCAGGATGAATGGCTACACAGGAAGATTTGGTCCCATAAAGTGGGCCTATATCTGGATACACCAATTATATTCCTCTGTCCAGATAGTCAAAAGCATTCTGATTTTTAATTTTTTTTTCCCCAAAGTTCTGTTTATGGAATTGAAGTGTATTCTACAAAATGGCAGGATGAAGGAGATGGAAAAAAGGACAGCATTTAAAAGAGGGATTTTCAAAGATTGTCCAGATATGCAGGAAGATTTTAGGAAGGGCAACACTCAACAGTGATTGAGGGTGTCAAGGTGTCAAGCAGAGTTTCTACCACTGTATTAGTAATACTAATAAGGGCTAAATGAGGACATTGTGGGTCTGTTGCTAAAAGGGTGAGAGAATTAGTGAGAGCAGACAGAGACACAGCAGAGGTGCTCACTACTGTCTTTGCCTGAGTCTTCACTGACTTGGTAATGAAATGTAACCAATTTGGCTTTGATGACTGAAAGTTCAGGATGCAGCTGATGTGAAAATGTTTTCTAATGTGAGGAAGCTCTTGCTTTCAGAAGATGGTAGCTCACACTCTTTAATAGTGGTGCTTTGGTGGATTTTTGTTAAAAAAATATGTTGGCAGATCATGGGAATATCTTAATGCTTCAGAGCTGGTGCAGCTGTCAAGGAAGCACTTAAAGAAAAAAGCTTTGATTGTTGAAGTCTACTGTGATGCACTAAACAGAGTATTAACATACAAAATGCATTTAATTTGAATGTTTATTTTAATGCTGGCACAATGAAAGGGTCACAGCAAGAGAGACAGCTGGGAGTTAACTCACTGCTGTGCTGTGTATGTCCAACCAGCCTGAAAAATACACTGCTTTCTGAAAGCATTATCTTTTTCCCAATTAACACTGTTCTACTTCTTGCTCAGCCTAATGTCCTACTCTGTAGTTCTGTATTTCTGCAATAGACATGTATTTCCGTCATTTTTAATAGAGTATGATTGATGCCTTGACGGGCTTACCTAAAACAGAGGCTAGACAAAGTTAAGAGAATAAAAGGAAGTTCTATTTATTGAAGAGCCTTCAGGTGCATTTAGAGCAATCACAGCCCACTCAAGGGCTACACCCAAAAAGGACAATGGGGTCACGAGTTTTTCATACTTTATAAGTATTATCCATTTGCATATCAGGGTTTAGTCTTCCAATTGCAGCTTCAGGTAATGATGTCAATTACTCCAAGTTTGCTCCCCCCAGTTTGCTGCTGTTTACATATCTTGGGGTCTGAGACAGTAAGGTGTCGAGTTTCAGGCTTAGAGAGGAATTATTAGAAATTATATTAGAAATATTAGAAATTAGAGAGGAAACCAGAGAACAGTAATTTAGCACCCTATATGGAGTCCAGAGTTATACACTAGAGAATCACAGGATTACAGATACAGGAAAAATATTGAAGCTAAAATCCTAAGGCATCATGATAAACAATACACATGATATTTTGGTAAGTATTGAAGTACTTCTTCAAGACACCCATGGCATGTGGAATGTCATCCAGATGCCTAGCTGAGTGCAGCCTAAGGACCAACAGTGTGGATTTGTCACAGTAACAAATGTGGAGTTAACTCAGTTTAGAGACTTGTGACTCTTGTTCTTTATTTGACGTGACTGATTCAGCCCCAAGATTTCCAATCACAATGATTGCTGTTGCAAATTCACAGAATAGACTCATGGAACCTGTGGGAACCAAATGCAAATGAATCTGCTTCAAAAAACTTGGCAGATATATAGAGGCTCAAAATCTACTTCATACAGGTAGTGTACTCTCAGAAAAGGTTCAAAAAAGTCATTTACAGGGGAAAAAAAGCATTTTCAATTATAAGCAAAATACTGGGAAATAGTCATTAAAGTCAAAGCATAAGGAAGAAACAGGAAAAAAACTGTCTTAAGTATACGTGGGAATGTAGAAGATAGAACACAGAAGAAAAGAGATTTTGGAAGGTGCAAAGCCATTGTAGAAAGTCAAGACATTCACCTCATATACATGAGCACACCCTTTTTTCATCTGAACAGCTTGCTGAGCTTGGTGCTAAAAGCAAGAGCAGCAGCAAAGGAAAGTTTAATCTGTTTGTATGGATAAGTTTTTGAGGATCAATAACTCCAAAAGGTCCTCTGAAAGGTGAATGCGCATCTTTCAAAAGATGTGGACCAAAATCTGGTGTAGAATTTGAAATCCAGAAATCTGCTGTTAGACCCAAACAAATATGGCAAAACACAGGAGAAAAATACAATGGTTTTGTTTTTTTTTTCTTAATGTGCTGCAAAATTTCTAATGTATTTTGTTTTTTAAAAAAATTAAATGGAGCCTAGTCTTGTGATAGTTTTGTAGTTTGCATAAGAGTCATTAATAACTTATGCACCTTCCAGCCTAGCTTCTTTGTCTGACACCTATTCAGCTGTAACTATGAAAAATTACTTGCACACAAAGGCTTTTCAGTCCCTGGAAGTACAGACTGAAGTTGAAACCATTAATTTTTCAGGGAATTTAAACTGACTACTTGGCCATTGCCAGATGTATTTTGTAAGGAAGGCTTTTTTAATGAAAAGTCTAGTCTTGTTCCTTTTCTGCTTTTAGAATGCTTTTTAACACGTACATTTCTGGGCCTTTGCTAAAAAAAAAAAAAAAGGGGATTTTTTTTTTCCCCCCTCCTTAAAGTATTTAAACAAAATATCTTTTCTGAATATGTCATTCTTTCTCATGGTATTATTTGGCGGCAGCAGCTGGAAGCTATCTCTAAAGTCTGAACATTATTCTGAATCTGTCTTGTCTTTAGGGTCGATCTAAACTATTACAAAAGATGAAATGGTAAAAATACAGCAGTATGAGCACCAATAAAATAATTTGTCACATCCTTTTTTCTCTGCCAAAGAATTGCATTACAACACTACCCAGTTGTTCACATCTTGAAAAGGCCTGAAGCCTTGTTTTTGGGTTCAAATTAATTTACCTTGAAATGAATCTCGACTACTTCTTTATAGTGTTAGTCAAGAAATCCTTAAATTTAGAATTAGAGGCTGTAAAGCGGAAATATCTCTGAAAGAGCAAGCACAGGATCATTTCAAAACCTATTGACCATGAATACCTTAAGAAATAAACAAGGATATAATTTCTCCTTTCTTTGATATGATTTACAAAGATCTCCAGAAAACCTTTTTATTGCTCTCTAACTCAATATATCAAAGAAGTATATTTTTTCTAGTAACAAAGATTTTTTTCATTTAAGTTCACTTTTTGTCCACTTTTTAAAGTTACTTTGCAGTTCATAGGTTTTTCCATGTTGCAATTAGTATTAGAATTAAAAAGTAAGATTATGCCAAATATAAATTTTTCAGAATAGCTTCTTGAAAATTTTTTCTATATTAACTGTTTTTGTCAACCCCTTAGAAAAGGGATTAGTGCAAAGGGATTTAATGAACTTTGCAATAACTGTAAGACTTCTTTAGCAAATTACTCCATGTGGCATAATTTTACTTTGTTGTGTATTGATTTCAAAACCTGTGAAGTTGAATCGACTTAAAACCAGAGCTGTTGTTTTGCAGTGCTCTGTTGAATAGAACCATACAATGTGTTTAGGCAGTTTGGTTCATAAGAGGCCAGAAATAAAATACTGCAGTAATCTCAAATCTTAAATAACTAGTGGATGACAGAGATTAAATTTATCTTGGTTGAAAAAGTGTTGAAAAGCAATGCCCAAAAGTTTCTTCATATTGTTGATCCTCACCGTGTTCTGATGAAATGGATATCACTTTTGTCTTTTTTTTGTTGTAGGGGTCCTCCTTCCATTCTAAGTTTTTGCTGGCTGGATGAAATGTTACAGCCCTGTTTGGATAGTCAGAAGTAAAATAGTCCATTTAATGTTATAAATGGAAGGTTATATATTCAAGACCAATCTGGTGTGGAGGTGTCTATGTTGATTTTTTCTTTCTTTATTTTATATTTTTTCCTTTTTTTTTGGTAAAATATTCTGAATTGTTATGGAGAACATATGTGGTCTTTTTATTTAAACATAGGGTATAATTTATAATTTTTCTCTAGTCTGTTGATCTTTCCTCCAGCCTTCATAACCAAGTCCTGTACGTTTTGTGTCAACCTCAGCACACATTGGATGGCACCAGAGTCAGAGAGATGTGCCAGGTGAAGACAGCATAGCTGTGCTTGTCTCACTGCCCCTTAGAACGGCTTCTCACACGTGTTAAGCCAGAAGAGCAGGCTGTGGGACTAATTGCGTTAAGCCAGCTCAACTACCATCTCGACTTCATCAGATATAAAGCTACTGAAATGATTCTCTCTCTGTCCTGCTGAGATTTGAAAATGCGTGAGGAAAAACCTGTGGGGAAGGTTTCAAAAGCCAGGGAGAGTTCTGATAAATGTCCTGCATTAGTTCACTGCAAAAGTGGGCCACTGACCAATGGAATCAAAATGATCTTCAAACCAGAGAGAGTTTTAAATCAGATCAGCTTGGGATCAGTGAAATCTCAAAATTGTAACTTCCTCTGTGTTCCTCCCTCTGGAAGAGGGAGAAAAAAAAATCAGAAGTCCAGCCTCAGAAATATTTCTAAATTGTTAGCAAAGTTGGTGTTTTAGTCTTTATTCCCATGGCTGGGCCTCATCCCCACAGGGCTCCCCATGGGCTGGAAACCACATCCTCACCAGCCCCTAACAACTCTGCTGCCTTCCTGGTTGGCGGGACTACACTCTAAGAGTAATAAGAGGAGAGGATGGCTTGCCCTTCAGTGCTTTCCATCATTTCTCACACATTATCTCTAAACATTACATAAGTAGTTTAGATAGGGATCTTTAATATAGAAAGTACTGAAATGCAGTTTCTAGCGGGAACACTAAGGCTGAAAAGGAAATGAACTCAATTGTTTAGAATAAAGTATTTTGTCTGAGAATTGTGGGTTTTTTTCTTAGCATGAAGGAAGAAGAAATAGAAGACTTGTTTAAATTTTTAGAATGTAAAGATTAAAGAGAAAACCTCATTTAGTTGGAATAAACTTCACTTTAAAAATTAGGAATAAATGTAAACACAGTGGAAGCTATGGTTCATTTAAAAAGTACTTGAAGTCTGCTGCATACATAAAGCTGATTCCTTGTCAGAATAGTCAACCTGTGAAAACAGTGTCATGTTTACGAATTTACTTGTCTGATGCTACTGTAATGTGATGAAATTATAATAAGAAAAATTAGCAATGAAACAAAAAAATAATCAGCAAGTATTTGGTTATATTAAAAGACCTATGTTTATAAATATAGCACATTTATTTATTTTAATACTGCCAGTGTATCACACATGACAAAGTTTACATGAGTTCCAAGAAGTCTAAATGACAATTCTGATAGTGTGATAGAGAAACTAGTGTAACTTGAACTGCTATTATCTTTTCTGGCTGTAGGAATACCTGCCCTGTCTATGTAGTTGTCAAGGTGGCTTTTAGTGACAAAATAAGTACTAAAATGAATGTGCCCCTCAGGTCAGTGTTCCATATGTTGTGTTGAAGAATACTTCAAGGCAGATCCACCTTTACATTTTGACTCTCTTTCTTGCATCACTGGACATCATGTCTCTGGTGTCATATTAATTCCATTTGTAGCCTCTAAGCTCCTTTCCCACATTATTTCCATGTGTGTGGAAAATTACCTGAAAATATCAGGTAATTTTATACTGAGATACTGACCCCGTTATACACGTTGTTTATGACCAGTATCGTATACTGTCTATTTATGCTGGAAGAAGTCTCTGCCAGAATTTTTTCCTTCAGATGATTAGGTATTAATGTTTGGGATTTGTGTGTTTTTTTAATGTCTGTTCTTATCCACTAAACTCATGACATGCAGACACCATTCTTTTTAGAAAAATACCAGCAGAAAATCTGATCTCTTGCTTACTGGTGTCAACAAAGCTGCAATAGTCATATGCTGTTTGTTATTTCTCAGAAGCATGTAACAGGGAGTCATCATGTGTAGTTTATTACCTTGCTGATAGCACTGGATCATGCACTTAAACTTGAATTAATGCAAGGTTTTTAAAATATAGAGAGAGCATAATACTAATTTTTTTCCTCTTCTAGCTTATCATTAAACCACCAAGGCCATTTGTTTTTCAGTTCAAATTTCAGCACAGACATAAAAGTAGTTTTCTTTTCAAAGGTGCTGAGATAGCACTTCCTTAGTTTTTTAACTCTTTTTACCTCTTCTCCATATAAAGAAAACTAAAAATTGCTGTTCAAACTCTGGATGATGCTTTTCTTGCTCCTTCCTTCCTGTTTTTTAGACACTGTTCCTGGCTTACTTTGTCTTGTTGCAGTCTCAAGTTCACAATGACATGGTAAGCAAGGCTGACAATCACTTGAGGTACATGAGAGCATTAAATCACTTTAGATTTGTTTTCAGTTCAGGTCAGATAAAAACTTTCAGTATTTTCTGCACAGTTAGCCCTCATCCTTGGATACTGTGCTCATTAGTATTGCTGATATGGAATCCTAATGGTTGTATTCATCGAGATCTGGAATTATTCTTTCTTTATAGAATCACAGAATTAACTAGGTTGGAAAAAACCTTTGAAATCGAGTCCCACCTATGATCTTGTCAATAGATCATGGCGTTCAGTGCCACATCCAGTCTTTTCCTAAACACCTCCAGTGATAGTGACTCCACCATCTCCCTAGGCAGCCCATTCCAATGCCCAAGCACCCTTTCTGTGAAGAAATCCCTTCTATTGTCCAATCTAAAACTCCCCATGCACAGGTTAAGGCTGTGTCCTCTTGTCCTATTGCAAGTTGCCTGGGAGAAGACACCAACTCTCACCCGGCTACAATCTTCTTTAATGCTATTGTAGTGAGTGGTAAGTTCTCCCCTGAGCCTCCTCTTCTCCAGGCTAAACAACCTCAGCTCCCTCAGTCATTCCCTGTAGGACTTGTGCTCTAATCCTTTTCCAGCCTAGTTGCCCTTCTCTGGACACGCTCCAGCATCTCAACATCCTTCCTAAACTGAGTGGCTCAAAATTGGATTCAGCCCTCGAGGTGTGGCCTCACCAGTGGGAGGGCAGGGGAAGAATGACTTCCCTGGTCCTGCTGGCCACACTGCTCCTGGTAGAGGCCAGGATGCCCTTGGCCACCTGGGCATGCTGCTGGTATGTTCAGCTGCTGTCAGGTCCCTTTCTGCCTCACCGCTGTCCAGCCACTCTGTCCCTAGCCTGTAGTGCTTCAGTGGGTTGTTGTGGCCAAAATGCAGGACCTGGCACTTGGTCTTGTTGAACCTCATATTGGTGGATTCAGCTCATCTTTCCAGCCTGCCCAGATTCTTCTGCAGAGCCCTCCTACCCTCCAGCAGTTCAACGCTCCCACCCCATCTCGTGTCATCTGCAAATTTGCTAATGGCAGACTTCATCCAGATCATCAACAAAGATGTCAAATAGGACTGAGCCCAACACTGGTCCCAGGGGGCACATCACTAATGACTGGCTTCCAACTGGTTCTTAATGCTTTCTCATGTACTGTCATGTCAATAAATTACATTGCTATCTTACAATGCAAGATTTCTCTCTTTCATGGAAAATTTCTCTCTTTCATGTCTCTCGTCAATGCCACATTTCCACAATGCTTTTTCTTCCTGCCAGGATTGCCCTAATATTTTTATTATGCTTGCACTAGCTTTCTTGAGGTCTGTATCCATGATTTTAACACCATTTTGTTGCTTTTCCCTTTCAGCAGTTCAGTTACTTCCTTTAGGAACTAGCAAATCTACCTTCTTTTCAACTGTGCAGGCTAGGCCAGCTCATTCCTTTCATTATCTATGTTGATTGCATATTTACTGTTCTCATCAACATTAATATTTTCCTTGTCCTTATTGTACTTTCAAATTTTCTCTGGTAATCGTTCTTCTACTGAGATATTCCTACTTACTCCTTTTCCTCTTCCTGTGAACTACTGCCATGCACAGACATTCATCTGCTTTCAGAGCTTCATATGTTTTCCTTTTTCCCTCCACACTGAAAAACCAAGCTAATGCAAATAAGGCAGATCTCTTTCTAATTTTCCCCTGTACACCTTAATTTAAAACTCATCCCATCAACCCTGCTATCATGCATTTCATCTTGATTCAACCTTCTCTATGGATTCACATCCATGGAGCAGATACCCATTCAATCAGCACTCATTCTAATGATTTCCTATCCATTACTATCATTGTTCCACAGCACTAATTCTTGATCTCCATTATTTTGCTGTGCTTCTTCCTTCTTTTGAGAAAAATCAAAAGAATTTCAGTGCAAATCACCCAGGATTCCAATCTGTAGTCCCTTTAATATGAGTTTTATGTTGTCAGCTCTGCTGATATGGTGGATGGTCAGTTTGTTCTTCTGACTCTCATGAGAGGGGTTTTGAGACTCCCACGAGCCTCTCACGGCCTTGTTTTTGTAGATAACACATCCTTCTTTCTTCCATATGTTTTATAAAGACAAAACCACTTATTCCACCTCATAAGATCAACGCTAACCAAATTAGGCAGCCAGAAAACTGATTCTTTTATGATATTTTTCAACCAACCTCCTCATTTTTCGTAATACCATTCTTAACTTCCTGAAACTCAAGGGCTTGTTCTTGTTCCCCTGCACACACCTTGACTTTTCCAATTTTATTTCCAAGGCACAGACTTGTGCAGGAACGTGTTAAAATGTCTGTCGGGTAAAACTTAGAAATTAATGTTTTTAGTTGTTCTTCAAGACAAGGAGATGAAAGGGAGGCATTTTTCTGAAGTTTGCTCGTTCTGCAAACCCAATATGCTCCTGAAACCCCATGCCATGTTTATGTTGTGGTCTTCACTAGGACCCTCAGAAACCTTTTGTAGGGAATGAGTTGTTTTCAAAGAAGTAACTGAAGAGTTAAAAAAGATGCAAAATCCTCATATTTATCAGCTTTATTGAAAGCTTCATATGCCACTGAAACTGCAGTAGCAGATGGTTCATTAAGATATTATTTAAGTCAAATAAACATTTTTCCATTTTTCAGACATTTTAATTTTTTATTTTGATTAGATAATTTATTTTATTTGTTGTTATTTTTATTTCTTCTATACTCAATAACTGAACAAACAGTAAACACAAATTCTTCTGTACCTAATAATCCAGTATGGTGAATTGCAGAGGGCCAAGATCTTTTCTTTCACATTTACCAAACATACAAATCATACTAAATTTGGGAGGCTTATATATATGTAAGAATTATGGTAAAAACACACAGATAGGAAAACTGGGATTGTTGCATGAAATGTTATTAAACTCAATATAAACCCAAAGTTGTTTCCTTTATCAAGAAAAAAAAATCCAAAAACGCAGAATAATTTTGTGGTGAGGCAGACAATGCAACAGTGCAGAGAGGTTTGTATTTATACTACAGCATTGATATCAGTGAAATTCCCTATCTGGTGCTTTTTTTTACAAATGATGTTTAAGTTATTGTTCAGTTGTTGGTGTTTTTTCAGTTTTGGCATAAAAGGATTCATAACTTTTTCATTTTTTCCCCATTCTTTTAACTTGTTACATGTATTTCTATAAAACTTATAGCTACAATACCTAACGATTTCAAGATCCAGAAGTTTGCCATGCAGCATGTGCAGTATATGACATTATTCACTATGTTGGTGGCTGAAGAGTTTTCAAACTTCACATCTATAGAAAAATGTAGCAATTGATGGGGCTGATTTAGAGGGGGAACCACAACTAATGTATTATGAGTGTGATGAAGAGATTGTAGAGGAGGATTTCAAAGTGGCTGCCAAGTTAAGCGAAACAAACTGCAGTAGTAGTGCCCCCTGATTCCCAATCGTCAGAAAAAACCTTATTCCTCTAAGGTACAGAGGATTTCTGCCATTTCATGTTTGGAATATTGCTTTGGGCTTGTTCTTCTGAAGTTTAATCTTTTTTTTTTCGTTTTTATCTGGGTGACTAGGCAGAAAGCGCAAAAATCCAATTTTCAATGGATGAAAGTAATTCTGTTCAAGTGGAAAGTTATACCTGCTTCATTAGAGGAGTAAGGACTAAGTTTTTTTATTTGTATCCTTGGGGAGAGTCAGTCACATAGAGGGTGTTTTTAGTCCTTGTTTAGGGTCCAGTTCTTATTCCGGCTCCACCTGCAATCCATGGAGAGGTTTGTCATTTGGGATGCAGGGAACGGCTGCCTCTGTTACTGAGGCTGTGTCTCCCTTCCATAATGCTAACACTTCTGGACAGCTGCACACTGGGGTGATAATTCTCAAATTTGGTGCTTAATGTAGTGACTGGCCCTAAAACACCCATATCTGATGTCTGTTTTCCGCTGTATGCTTCAAAATTACTTTTGGGGTCAGGATGCTACTGTGAATGTGTCAAGATCCCTAGCCGAGGCTGTATTTAACTTAACATAAGAAAAGGAAGGAGAAGGAGCCAAAGACCATTATTATATACACATGCAGGTTTTTTTTCACTTGAACACCAAGCAAACACACAGTAGAGACTTGATTGCTTTCTTATTTACTTACATTTGTTTACCTACTCTGCATTATCAGCAAATCAACAACTATATGGACTAAAAAGATGTTTGTTCTCACCCCATAAGAAGTGTTACCATCACTTATAGAAGGTACCAGATCACAGAGCTGGGATGTTCTGTAACAGGCTGGTGAGAAAAGTGCTGAAATGTGCAGCTCCTTATTGCCTACAGATATCACTAAGAGGGTGGTCAGACAGAACTGAAAGAGAAAAGCAAAACCTGCATATGCTGAAGACAACTGTGTGAAGTTCAATAGGGTGGAGTGCCAGGTCCTGCCCCTGGGTCACAACAGCCCCATTAATTGCTCCAGGCCAGGAACGGAGAGGCTTGAGAGCTGCTCAGCAGAACGAGAGCTGATGGTGCTGGTTGACAGCAGCCAAACATGAGCCAACAGTGTGTCCAGGTGGCCAACAAGGCCCATGGCATCCTGGCTTGTGTCAAGAACAGGGTGGCTATCAGGAGTAAGAAAGTGATTGTCCCTCTGTGCTCAGCACTGATGAGGTTGCATTTTGAGTACTGGGCTTGGTTCTGGGCCCCTGACTTCATAAAGGACATTGAGGGGCTGGAGCATGTCCAGAGAAGGGCAACTAAGCTGGTGAGAAGTCTAGGAAATGCATCCTATGATGATCTGAGGAGCAGATGAGGTAACTGGTGTTGTTTAGTCTGGAAGAGGCTTAGGGAAGACCTTATCACCCTCTACAACTACCTGAAAAGAGGTTGTAGTGAGGTAGGGCTTGGTCTCTTCTGCTATGTCTCAAAGTGAAAGAATGAGAAGAAGTAGCCTTAAGTTTGTGCCAGCTTCAGTTTAGACATTATGAAAAAAAAATTCAGATGAAATAGTGGTTAGACATCACAATGAGTTCCCTAGGGAGGTGGTAGTGTCTCCATTTCTGGAAGTGTTCAAGAGGCATCAGGGAGGGACACTTGGGGATATGGTTTAGGAGTCATTCTGGTGGTGCTTGGTTGACAGTTGGGCTCAATGATCTTGAAGGTCTTCATCAGCCTTGAACCTATGATTCTGTATAGTCCGTCTAAATAGTGAATAATGGCAATATGATAGCCACCTGGAGAAACAGGAATTATTTGAGTATCTGGGAGGCAGCAAAAATATGGTTCAATTATTTGCATTTATTAGGATAAGATTGTCTCTGTACTTACTGCATGTAAAATGTGCCAAAAGAAATGTGACTTGATGTAATGGGATATAGTTTAGTGAAGAGACAGTTTAGATCAATAACAAGACAGCTACCTGACGTGGAGATCTACATAATTGCGGAAGAGCTTTCTTAAAAAAAAAATTAAAAGCTCCATCCTTTAAAACATTTAAAATTATAGTAGGAAACATCAGGGAAAAAATCTATTTTGACAGGTGATGTCTCTTCCTCCTACTTTCTTTCTAAAGCACCCACAAGTGCTGCTGTAATACCTGGGTGCTTCAAGATGAACTAATAGGACTTTTGTCTGTAATTCATATAATTTTCTGATATGGTTAGACTTTTGAGTGGTCTGAGTACTTTTGTGATATAGCCTACTGATAATGTTTTTTCTCCACTGGGAGAAATGCTTCCTAAGTGAACCCTATTTTGAAACTGTAACAGCATGTTTTCATAATTTTCTATCAGTGTATTTTCTTGAAAAAAATTATAGTTCATGTGTTCTTTAATTTTTTTTTCCCACAGATACTTTTGTAAGCATATCAGTTTTGCACTTACAAGCACTGTGAAAAGTGGTAAAACCAGTCATCTTCCTTTCTTCTTTTCCCTTTTTCTTTCTTTTTTTTTCCTTTTTATATGTAGGAGTCTAGTACATGTAAACTAGCAATGTGCAAATATCAGCATGAGCTTCTTTTTGATAGGAAGAGCTGAAATGCTGAGTTATGACAGTGTTTTGTTAATGGCTGGACTTAATTTTAAAGGTTTTTTTCAGAATAAATAGTTCTGTTATTCTGTGGAGAAGTATGGGGAGGGATTACTTCTGGTTTTTTCCACTAAATTTGAGGAAATTAATAGGTTTATATCCAGAGTCTTGTATTTGTGTGTTTTTGTGGAACACTGACAAGTTGCCTTGCTTTTGAGGTAATTCTCATGTCCAGAAAACATGAAGAAAACCAGAAGCAGACATAAGGAGAACTTGAATGTAGACAACTGATGGTACAGAGGGAAGCAATGGCAGCTTGAAGTGAGGGGCTTGGGATACCAAATATTCTGGGAAAATCCCCCTTTTTATTAATACATGCACACAATTCAAACTGCTGCTTAATTAAAGACTATTTTTAACATAGATGAAAATATTCGAGATGGGCCATTCCCTTTTAGAAAACAAGTGCTGCATTTACCCCAGGAATACCTCTGCCCCTCTAACCTTCAGTAGTCAGTGGGGCCACCTGCCTCCCTGCCAGCCCTCAGGTCTCACACCCCAGCAATCTGCTCTCTCTCACACCACACTTGCTCTCACACCATCCTCTAGTTTTTTATGTACTCAGCAGCTCTTCCCTCCAGCTACCCTTGCTCTTAGTCCAGGTGGTTATCGCAGTAAACTGTTCCTCTGTCTCTCTTCCTTCTGTTCAGTCCCTGTCCAGCCCCTTCAGCCTGTGAAGAGTTTTGTTCTCTTCTTCAGAAATACATAATGCCACTTCTTGTTTCTTAAATCCTGCTGAGATGATCAAAATAATGCAAGAATTCTTCATATGGTACCGAATCAGTATACTTTTTCAAATAGTCTTAAGAGGAATAGATTTATTTTGGTAACTTCTATTAAAGCTCTGAAGAAAAGTTGGAGTGAGCTCACCAGTTCGTGTACTGATTATAAAACATGTACTTTAGAAAAATGCAGGTTTACAAAATCAAATTTATGCATTTTGCTTCCTGCCTTTGTTAAAAAATCTGAATTTTGCGGCTGGCTGCTAGGGTGTTTTGTTTTGGTTTGGGGTTTTTTTGTTTGTTTTTTTGGTTTTTGTGTGTGTGTGTGTGTGTGTGTGTGTGTGTTTGGTTTTGGTTTTTTTGTTTTGGTTTTTTGTTTTGTTTTTGTTGTTTGTTTGTTCGTTTGTTTTTTGTGGGTTTAGTGAGTTTTGTTTTGACTTTTTGGGGGGGCTGGGGGTGTTTTTTGGTTGTTATTTTTTTTTTTTTTTGTTTTGTAGTTTTTCTTCTGGCATATAGTTCATTACTTCATCGAGTTTAATGCTATTGAAAGAGTAAAAGGAGAACCTATCAGTAATTTCTGGGTCTTAACCTTGAGTCCTAATGTTGTTCTGCCTGGTTTATGCAGCATTATTTCAAACATTGTAATAATCTTGCTATGATTAGGTAATCAAAGAAACAGAGTGTACTTGACATACTATGTTATTACTTTCTGCAGTAACACTACCATATCTTCTGATTCACTACTTGTGCTTGTAGAATCCAATTCTCCTTTGCTTTTTTCTTTATTTCTTGTTTTTATCTAATTGTCCTAATGTTTTCTTCTAGCTATGTGTGTGTGTATCCTCCTGGATTTAAGATATAATTTTCTATTGAACATTTTCTGTGTTTCTTTCGTTTGGCTTAGGTTTTGTGTTCTGTCCTTCTTTAAGCTCTATGCTGTGGGTGCCTTGTAGCTTGCTTTGGATCTGAATGTGATTCTGTTTCAGTAATATGGAATTTTTATTTTGATGCTATCGAAGTCTGATGCAGTTATTTTCTTCAGAATTGTTAATCTGCTGGCCTGCCTGGTCTAAATACCTAATTCTGTCTTAGAATTGGATCTTTAGAGAAAATCAGGATTTCCCAATTTTCATCTGGATTAACTTCAACACTATTAACGCAGAATATTGTTTATATGCTATTAGTAAGTTGTGTTTGTTTTTCAGCTGATAATAAATTATAGATCAAATTAGAAGCACAAATTGAAGAAATGAATTGAAACTTTATGACTCTTAATTGCAGCACTGCAGATATTGATACTATACATAGGTAGAAAGAAAGAAATTTCTAACTCATGGTAATGCAAGTTAGGTCTTGGGTTTGCATATTTGCTTTATAAGATTAATAAAAGCTGTGTCTAGGAGTTTTTTCTTAACTCACAATTTCGTATTTGAATAAAACCCATGGATTTAGTAACCCATGGAGAAAACCTTCTGTTCTTCTCTTCTTCTGTCTGTGAAATCTGAAGTGTGTCATTAGACAAAGTCCTGTGGAAGGATATATTGATAACTAGCAGTGAACAAAGGTCTGGTCAGTTATTCCAGCTAAGATCTCATCTCTACTCTGCTGTCCAGTAGACAGCTTTTGTATTACACCTCTAAAAAGGAAGTATGACATGGAAAGTACAGCTGAACATTTTTCTGCTTTCCTGTTTCCATGGTTCTTTCTAGAGACAGCAAAGGATGAGAAGTGAAATTTCTGTCATAAACCCTGTTTTTTCCTCTCTTTTGCGAAGAAAAACCTTTGCAGCTTCATGGTGAGAACTGCTGAATGTAATTCATTCTATGTATTTTTATTATATTTCAATAATACAATGTAAAAGATTTTTAAAAATAAAATGCCAGTATAATTGTAATGTTTCACTTTTTTATAGCTATTTATGAAATTTAGGTCTATCAAAATTTAATCATAAACAGCTTTTTGTATTGCTGCTGTAGAGCTTATTCTCTTGGTTTGTTTTTTTTTTAAAAGACAATTTTAGTATATGGCCACTATAACTAGGCAGCACTAATGGTTGTAAAACTTTCACAGCATTGTGAAGGTTGGAGAGGCTTATTGATTTTAAGAGTTTCAGGGTCTGTTGTGCAAGCAAAAATGTTTACTAAACTTACTAAGGCTTTCAGAAATATGGAAAATAATCTCTATTAACTCAAGCAAATTCATTGTCAGCTTTTTAGGTGTAAGGTACATGATTACTACATACAGCTTTCTGTGCTGTTTTTGGTGGATGGTTAATTCAGTCCCTAATAAACTATCAAAACAGTCACTAATATCCTTAAGGGCACTGTCATTTGTATAGATAATTAGAGGATAGCTGAGCCAGTACAAGCATAGGGTTTTTAAGAAAGAAACCAGAACAAACAAACCATGATCAAATTTTAAAACTAATCGAGGAAAGGAGTATAAAAGAGACAATATTTACATTTTAATAGAACATTTGATGGTGTCTTTCACAAAAGCTTATTTTGAAAAAGCTCATTTCAGGTTGCCACCTGCATTTAAATATAAGTGTGTGGAAATATGTTGCTAGTTGCTAATGAATTGAAGGGAAGCAGCCAGATAAGTATGCCATGGGACTTTGTGTCGGGATTTTTTTACCTGCTCTCTGTATGACTCTTTGAAAATTGGGAGAAGATGCTCTGGGGACTTCTGACAGAGAACAAGTGGCTCCCCTGCCCCATACTGGAGCTGGACAAGGGAGTACATTCTGTGCTGCAGGTGGTCCAGTGGGTGCTGGGGTCTCCTGGCTGGCACAGAGCTGCTGTCTGTCTGACAAACCAGGAGAGGAAAATAAAGGAAACCAGAGGGCTTCAAGTTGCATCAGAGCAGTGCTGTGCATGAAGGTGAGGGACAGGCTGAAAACATGAAGCTTAGGGCAGGTTTTGGAGGAAAGGCAGGGCAGTGGCAGCCTGAGCATCGCTTTTGGAGTCCAGGAAACTCTCTCTGCAGGGAGCACACTATTGCTGGCAGTGTTGAAAGGAGGATGCTGGAGGCTCCTTGGCTGTGGTTAAGCTCTGCTAGTGAGGCAGAGGAGGAAGGAACTCTCTTAAGTGCAGGCTGTAAATGGGCCTAAACTTAATGGAACAATAAATAAGCTATGTCATAAGCTTTATATGTGGCAGATTAGCCTGGGGAAAAAACCACTGTATTACCTGGATCTCTTTGCTTATAAAAAGTTGGTAAAGGGCATATGTAATCAGCCTAGCCCTCAGGATATGGTTTATAGTCCGATTGGTGGCTGTGGTGAGCGTCCAGCATGCAGGAATTGCTTCTTCCATATAATCAGATAGAGCAACACGAGAATCATGGCACATAGAGGCAGATCTATAGCTTAATTGGCCTCCAACTAGAGAAATGAGGGATCAGAAGAAGAAACTAGGTATTAGAGAAATATTGCCAATTGGATATGAATGTCTGATAACTAGTACTATAAAATCATAGGATAGAGTCAGAGAGTCACAGAATGTGGTGAGTTGGAAGACACCCATCAGGATCATTGAATCCAACTCCTGGCCCTGCATGGGACCCATCAAGAGTCACACAACATATACCTGAGAGTGCTGTCTAAACACTTGAACTCTGTCAGGCTTGGTGCTGTGGCCACTTCCCTGGGGAGCCTGTCTCAATGCCCAACCACTCTCTGGGCAAAAATCTTTTTCTGAAATCCAAACTAAACCTCCCCTGAAACAAATTCAGGATGTTCTGTCGATTCCTGTCACTCATCATGGGAGTGTAGAGATCAGTACCTGCCCCTCCACTTTCCCTCATGAGGATGCTGAAGACTAGTGAAGTTTCCTCTCAGTCTCCTCTTCTCCAGGCTGAACAGATCAAGTGACCTCAGCCACTCCTGAGATGACTTCCCCTCAAGGCCCTTCACCATCTTTCTGGCCTTCCTCTGGATGCTCTCTAATAACTTAATATCTTTATTATATTGCGGTCCCCAAAACTGTACGCAATTCAAGGTGAGGCTGCCCCAGTGCAGAGCAGAGCAGAGCAGAGCAGAGCAGAGCAGAGCAGGACAATCCCCTCCCTTGCTCGGCTGGCAATGCTGTGCCTGATTCCCCCAGGGCCAGCACGAGCTCGCCCTCCTGGCTGCCAGGGCTGACTCATGTTCAACTTGTCATGGACCAGGACCCCCAGGTTTCTTTCCACAGTGCTGCCTTCCAGCTTCTTGTTCAGAGTTACTTCAATATTCACTTATTTTCCAAGCTTGCTGTTACCTTGCATTTAAATCTGAATCAATCTGTGTTGATTACCAGCAGAGATCAAAGTAGGTGAAACATACATCAAGTCCTATTCAAGAGCTGTGTAAACTATCTCAGGCCTTTCCCACAAAACTTCAGGTCAACACCAGCACCTGTGAGGAGTAAATGATAAAATCAGAGATTTTGCACCTTTGATGTGTTTTTTTATCTAGCCTTCACCTGACAAGTGTCAGAGAGCAGAGAGAGGCCATTTCAGAGAGAATTTTTATAGTCATATGAAAATCAAACAGATATCTGTTACTTATTCTTCTTCTCTGGGTACCAGTAAAATCAAATGGGATTAAAAATCCCTGGAATTTTTATTGATACATATGGCAGCTGGATCCCATAGTGTGGGCATGAACTAAGTGTCATATATGTGTTACTCCTTTCTTTTTTGTCCATCAAAAAAGAGGAAGACCAGAAACACCAAACTTCAGACACCTGGAGAACAAAATACACAGTGGGAAACAGGATTTCCAGAGAGCTATCTTTTCCTAAGTGAATTCAAGTGTAAAATTTTATGGGATTGAATGTAATAAAAGATTCTTTTCTAAAATTTGATTTCTCCTACCGTCTGTCACTTTGTAATTCTTGGCTATTTTTCAAAGAGCCAGCAGCTGTGTGTTGTGTCTGTAGACTTTATAATTACACTGATTTGCTGATAAAGCTTCAGGGGTGTTTTTTGGCAAAGTTGGACATGTGATTACTTTTGAAAAACTGAGCTTAACTACATTGTCCATATTTTATTGCAGCCAGAAAATGCATTATGTGGCCTAAAGCAAAAATTGGAATTGAAATGACAACAACCATTCTATGGAAATTACATGGAAAGACTGTGGTGTTGGGGAGGGGTTTAATCTATGTAAAAGCACAGAAAAATTATAATCACAAACAACTCTAACTGAATTAACTGTGTATAATATAAAGCTTTTACTTATAACATTCATCAAGTATTTCTGAAATAGATTAGTAGAAATACAGTCCAGAAAAATCAAGTGAGAAGTGAAAGGAAAAAGAAGGGATTCAAAAAGCCCTACAGGGTTTATTGCAAGACATCATTGATGTAGATATCTACTAACTGAGCTCATTATCTTGGCTTGTCTTTTTGATTGGTGGAATGGAAGAACAAGGGCTGAAATCCACTTGTTTAACTCCTACATGAAATGCATTTCATCTTAGGTAACATTGCTATATTTTCTAGGCCTTCAGTGTCTACATTGGATCCCTTGGGGTGAAAAGGTAATATGTATGTCTGGTTTTTGAAAACCTTTCTCGGTTTTGTGGATTCCACCCCAGTCTTCTCAGTCTTCTTTTAAAAATTGCTTTAATGCTTCTATAACCTGTCTCATTACCTGTCCCAGTTCTATGAGGCTGGACTAAAAGGAATCTGGTTCTTCACTGACCCTGTGCAGTGAAGGGTGTGCATTTGGGTGTTATTTATTGAATTTGTTCAAAGCCTTTAAAAAACCTGATGTTTAGAATGAATTGCAGGCTCTGATAGAAGTAAACAGATTCCAGGCCACCTGATTTACCACACATCTGCAACTAAAAACTTGCTGTTAAAGTCTAAAGAGATGCAGGCATGTAAAAATGGAATACATAGGCAGAGACTCATGCATCATTCAATGAAACAATCTGATTTTGAGTACTACTGTTTGTGGATATTCCGAGGAGTGTAGTTTCCTGATCGTACACTTCCTGGAAATGGAAGCAAAACTAAACTTGATTACCTTCACAACTACTTCATGTGGTCCTCAGTTCTCATGGTCAGGGATAAAGCCTGGAAGCTTCCACTGGACCAAGTGCCATACAGGCACGAGTCTCAATGTACTTGGACAGCTCTACAGGTACACTGAGACTTCTATGGGGACAGTTCCCACTGCTGTGAGTAAGTACAGTATCAATAACATCCTTTGTGGGCTCTTATCTGTGTTTTATGTTGCACTGCTGAGGTTAGTATTAAAACATATACACTTGTTTGCTGCTGTGATTGCACATTAACATTATAGATATCCTAACCATTTTCTGTACTAAATTTCAGCAAGCAGAAGAGTTTCATTTATTGTGTTGCAATTTTAGGAAAAGGTTTTAGTGTTGTCATTTTAGTATGCTTATGTTTTGGGGTCTGCACACATAAATGTGTAAAATTGGTTAAATATGCTTCTAAATTTTTTTTAAAAGCTTATTAGTTTCTGCATTTTAAAAACTGTATTATACACATATTTCGAGTCCTTGAGCATCAGGTTTCTGCCAAAGGCCAGATTTTATGGTGAAGTTGTAATATGCTGATATGAGAGAATGTAATGGAAATGCATATGCATTATCACTTGTAGTCAGAGAATGCACACTTGATTTATTATTAACAAACCATGTGTCATGGTTTGGACACTGGCCAAACACAAGGTACCCACGACAGATGCTTACTCTGTTGTCCCCTGCCACAGCTGGGCAGAGGAGAGAAAAATATATTAAACAAGGGGGTCATGAGTTGAGATGAAGACAGGGAGAAAACACTCCAAGGGCAAAACAGGCTCAACTTAGAGTTACAAAGTGAATTTATTGCTAACAGAATTATATGAAGATAACAAGTAAAACAAGCCTTTAACACACTTCTCTTCCCCCCAGCTCCTCCCTCCTTCCTACCAACAGGGAAAGGAACAGAGCGTGGGGGTTTTGGTCAATTCATCACTGAGATCTTCCACGACTCAGGGAGAGGAGTTCTTCCCCTGCTGTGTGGTGGTGTCCCTCCCACAGGAGACAGGTCTCCATGAACTTCTCTGACATGATTCCAAATCTCACGAGAGCATTTCTCCAAAACTGATACAACTTGAGTTCTCCCCACCGGCAGACATTTCTCCCAAAACTGCTGCAAAGTGGGTCACCCGTCCACAGAGTGCAGACCTCAAGGCCAGGCTGCTCCAGCCTGGAAGCAAGGGCCCCCTCTCTCCACCAGGTCTCCCACTAGAACACATCCTCCTCCAGGCATCCACCCACTCTGGTGTGAGCATCTCCCTCATGGGCTGTGGGTGAATCTCTGCATCCCCCAAGGACCCCATGGGCTGCAGGGGCACAGCTGCTCCACCATGGTCTGCAGAGGAATCTCTGCACTGATGCCTGGAACACCTCCTCCCCCTCCTTCTCCACTGACCTTGGTGTCTTCATGTTGTTTCCCTCACATATTCACACCACCTTCTCTTGTCTGACTAGAAAAAAACCCAAACCTGTGTGCTTCTTTGTTTTGTTTTCTTCTTAAATCTATTATCACAGAGGTGTTACCACCATCTCTAATTGGCCCAGTCTTGGCCGGCAGCATGTCCAGCATCCTCAGAGCCATCAGGAATCTACTCTGCTGGACATGGTGGAAGCTTCCAGCAGCTTCTCACAGAAGCCATCTCTGTGGCCCCCTGCTACCAAAAACCAGCCCAAGTAAAACCAACACACCATGTAAAAAATAAATAAGGTCACTGACTAAATGACATCTAATTTATCTGACTGAGCCCTGTTGCACATTGCTAGCTGAGCTTGTCACTTGGTAAACTGTCCATATTATCCTTTGGACTGTGAATTGTATAGATCCCCTTGGCTTAGTGTTCCAAAAACATGTCTGGATGAGTTAGCTTGTGGAAAGCACACACTTGATCAATAGAGATAGGAGAAATGAATCCTGATTTTCTAAGTATGTTTGGAAGTTAATTATGAAATTTGAGCATCTAACATTTGTTTAGAAACTTTTTATTCAAAGATGGGTCAAATATATGATTTGAAAATAATCCATACTTTAAGTAATAATTGGTACAAATTTGGTCCTTCTCCTTCCTGACCCCTCACCCCCATTCCTCCACCTCCAGCATCCCAGGTGACAAAACACATGGAAAACTCTGAGCTATATTTCTCCTGGCTATGAATTGTGGGAATGCACAGATCCTGGAAAAGGCATGACAGTGCCATTTTTGCTTGCTGTCTTCCTCCCTGAGTGATGTCCACACTGAACTCACAGCACTAATTCCATGAGGGAAAGGGCTGGCACTACAGATGGGGCATTGACCTTCCTGCCCTGTAGGGGATAAACCACTCTGCACTAATACCTGTTATAGCTGCTAGTGCTGCACGCTAAGTGCATCCAAAAGTACTTCCTAATGGCACTGCTGCCACAGGAGTCCTTCCAGGGGAGGTGTGTATAATTGAGCCATATATCATGGTGAAATTATGTAGGGGCGATATTTGTTCATGGAAAGATGCAGCATTTTTCCTTGAAAGTGCCCATCTGGTTACATCTCTGAGGGTGCGTGGTAGGTGGGTGATGGGTAAAAAATCAGCTGTGCACCACCTTCTGTGTTACATGCTTTCACAATATCACGTACCAGTATTCAGTGCTTCTCCTAGAGCTCCAGCTATGAAATCAGATTATTTTCTGAGAAGCCAAACTTCCTTAAAAAATAAATAACTCTTGCTGTTGTGGAAAAAGAAGAATTATAAGCTCTTTCATGAGAAGATAAAGGATAGGGTTGATTCTTATCTTTAAATCTCATGATTTTTAGGCCTATATTTTAGGAGCTGGGGAGAATCGATAATATTGTTGCACACAGGACTGTCAATGTTGCAGTCCTTTGATTTTTGAGGATCTCTTAAGGTCTGTAGAGAGATAATATTGTATTACTTCTGCAGAAGCTGTATGGGTTTTTAAACTCTGTGTCATAATCCATGTTGATATTTGAGGTTTAGTGATATATATTGTTGTGTTGTTGTACAAGACTATTGGTAGCTATTCTGTGAAGCCCATTTTTCCCCTGTCTAATATGTAGTAGGAAATAGTTACTTCAAATGTCACAAATGAACCTGTATGCTGTTGGTCTTGGAATATTTGTCATTGTATATTATTTGGGGGGTTTATTACTTGCCTATCAACAATACCACATAAGTGAGTAACAGTACTTTCCAAAATAGCAAGATTTTTCAAGAAAGCTAGACTTTTGTCACTTGTGGTTTTAATAATGAGATTTTTTTGCTGAGGTTATTGTTCCACTGGCTAAATAGAAATGAGAAAGAAAGTTCAGTATTCTTCTTTTTGACTACTTGCAATTCTTTATACTGTTTTCTAGCTCTATTAGTAAAAGAAAAACTACTTTTTACTAAAGAGGTAATGCACTGGAATAAATGGTCTGACTAGTTTTAACAGTTCAGATGTCACAAAAGAACCTGCTTTTCTGTGTGCAATAATTGGATGCTGATTGTGAAATATAAACTTCATATTTTTATACTCTGAAATAAAAATTGCTGTTCAAGTTAACTCACTTTTACCTTACTTTACCTCAGAGATGAAACTCTGAGCAGCAGTATGTCTCATGATGAAATTGCCAGTACCAGTAATAATGTTAGAGGCAAATTAGGTATAAATTATCTATATAATTGCTAATTTGCTAGCTGTGCTAGCAAATCTTAAATTTATTTTGATTGCCCAAAGAAGGAGGAGTAAATGGGCATAGGATTGGAAGACAGATGCAGTCCACTAGAACTGAATGTTTCAACTTGAAATAGGAGAATCTTTAACCAGCAAAACACTAGCATCATACATCCGTCTCAACAAAAAGTCTGCTGTGTTCCCCCAGCTTTTTAAGGCTGAATGTGACATGTTTGTAGGATAACTAAGTATGTGTCCCATTACAGTCTGTACACAGGTAGTGGTGATGTCCTGCTTAACTCTTGTTTAATGTTGCATTTCAATATCCTGATTTGTGTAGGCTTACTAAATAAGAATTCCAGGATATTCTGATAACCTTATTTGGACATCGTGTGTTTCTTCCTCCAAGGTGGAAGGGAAATATATTTTTCCTGAAAGATCTGTGGAATTTCATCTGGGGTATTTAAAAGTGGTTTCCAAAGCCACTCCCTTTCCCCCCATCCTCTGTAGGTTTAAGCTCCCTGCCCATCCTAGACTCAGTCCATGCTTCTAACTTCATATTTATTTTCTGAAATTTTTACTGCACTTGCTTTTTCTTTCCTTAGCCCCTTGACCTTCCAAAACTCTTGTGGGTGATTTGTACCAGCATCATGGTTAGGTTTTAAGAAAGGTAGAAAAACTGGTTGCCCCTCGACTGTGCTCTTTGTATTCTAAAGAGTAGCCATTGTGCTGCACAGGCATTCTTATGATTGAGTTGTTCTGTGCTATGGACCTCTTGTAAAGGCTGATATACCTCCCTAATCCCTTTCTGCTGCTGCTGCTGCTGCTGAAGTCCCATTTATATTTCTACAGAACTGGTAACTAGCTTCCACAGACTCTGCCCAGTTTCTGTGCTGTTGATGCCTGGGCAAGGTTGTACAATCCCTAGAGTAATGATTTTTGAAGGTTTGCACCCCTTTGTAGAGGACAGGAGCTGAAATCAAGATTGTATTGGACCTGATCCTGAGCAGCACTGCCACATGTCACTCTACTAATTTTCCCACCCAGGTAGATCTTAACTCATGCAAGTCAGCTCTATAGCTGTATGTTTTGGAATGTTTCAACCTTATTTTTGTACTCTGGCCTACTGGTTATTTGAATGTGTATGGTTCATGTGCATTTTGTAGCCTTTTGAATCCCTTTGTCCCTGGTCATTTTGTGCACCAGCAAAAACATTCACTTGTTTGTGCCAAATACTGCCAGGTGAGCACTAAATGTACATAAACTAGTATTGAGCGAGCTTCAGTCATTAAGATTCTACCCTAGTACCAAATGATCATCTACATGATATATAAATCGCAGTAAAAATAGGCCTGATATTTAAAAGGTCAGACTTGCAAGCGTGCATGCAAAAATGTATGCGAATTTGCTTTTGTAACTTAATGATATTTTGCTAAGGAATTCCTGCACCAGTGATCAGTTTGATAAATTAGTGGTTGGTTGACTGTAATCATGGCCAATGTGTATGCAGAGTAAATGTGTAAATATGTGTACAGTTTCTGTCTCAGCATTTTCTGCCAGACCTCAAGGAAAACAGACAGTTTTATTTCTCTCATATTCAGATTTCTATTTCTGGTCTTGAAGCAGTTTCTCCTTTGCAATTCAATACACTTGTAAAGGAAGTTATAAAATTTTAAAGACCATAAAACCCCTAATAGAATGATATGAAATAGAATTAGAACAATTGATTGGAAAAGCTATTTTCTTATGTTTTCTACTTCAGCATTAACAGCATTACTTGGATTCTCCGTTAAAAATGGACAAAGATTGTTATGCATCTTTAAACAGTGGAAAAGAGGTTCTGAATCTTACTTATTTTTACTGTCAAGAAAAGGTCTGACTACAGATTGGTGTGTAGGTTTCACTGAACTAGCTTTCCTTTTTTGTAGCAATGGAGGTAAGTGAATAAAGCAAATTCCAAGAGCTTAGCGAAGTTTAATGTTCTGTAGCTTGTAATAGGATTATTTTTATTCGGAAATCATGATCAAGTAAAGTTGATCTCTCAGCAGTGGCATTTCTGTTAGACTATGCCACTTACTTTCTTACTTTCCCCATTCCATATTTCTTTATCAGTTGGATATCATGTATATCAGATATAGATCATAAGAGAATTTTTACAATAAAACAACCTGTACTCTAGACATTGTATGTGTTCTAGTGTATATTTTGCAGAACTAATCAGATTTACATATTTGCTCAAATATTGTTTCCAGTAGTTAGCGTTCCTGTAGGAATATGTCTAGACTTCCTAAAGTATATGGATTATTTGCATAATACATATATTTGAATACATTTGCATATTGTCAAAGTACATTGGGTCATGCTATCTGTCATGATTTTTAAAACAGTACAGCTGCATAAACTGAAGTCAGTAAAAAGAAATGGGGCAAAAGTCCTTAATTTTTGCCCCTATGTCTTCATCTTTTTGAAAAATGTTAAAACTGGAGAGTTTTTTAGTGGTGAGGAAATGTAAACAAGCAAAAATTACGTAATTACCTAGATTGGTCTAAACTTGAAGCAAGACACTTTATCCATGTCTAGTGAAATTTTACAGATTTACCCCTAAATAGTTTTTGCAGAATGCAGAGCATTTTAGTTAGAAAGCTTGAGACATATGTTTTGATTAATCACAAACTAAAATTTTACCTAATTTTTTTCATAAGTGAATGAGAAGAACAGTGTTTACCATTGCCATTTTTTGGTATTATCTGTTCATATTCTAGTTGCTGCAGATAAACGAGACTAGAAAGCCCTCATAAAATGCTTAGTGAAGTTTTATAATCTGGAGTCTATATTTCCACTTTTTTGCCTTGCCAAGTTGTGTAACTCTGCATAGTTGAATGCATCCTTACTAGCTTTTTTAATTTTTACATAGCAAAAGTGATCAGATTTAATTTGACTCAATAAATATTTAAAAGTCAAATGTGTGAGAAGCACCAATGGCCCACAGCATAAAAATCTTTCTTGTAATGAGGAGACCAAAAGTGAACCTGGAACTTGAGGTGTGGCCTCAGCCCTGTTGAGTACAGGGGGACAATCACTGCCCTGGTCCTGTTGGGCACACTGTGTCTGATACAGATCAGGATACCATTGGCCTTTTTGGCCACCTGGGCACACATTGAGTCACGTTCAGCCACTGTCAACCAGCACTCCCAGGTCCTTTTTAGCCGGGCCACCTTCCAGACACTCATTCCTAAGCCTGTAGCACTGCAAGGGATTGTTGTGACCCAAGGGCAGGACTTGGCACTTTACCTTGTTGAACCTCCTAGAACTGGCCTTGGCCCCTCAATCCAGCACATCCAGATCCTGCTGCAGACCCTTCCTACCCTCCAGCAGATCAACATTTCCACCCAACTTAGTGTCATCTGCAAACTGACTGAGGGTGCACTGGATCCCCTTATCAAAATCATTGATTATGATATTAAACAGGACTGGCCCCAATACTGTACTGTGGGGCACCCTACTAGTGACTGGCCACCAACTGGATGTTCATCACCACTCTCTGGGCCCAGATTTCCAGACAGTTTTTAATCCATCGAAGAGTACACCTGTCCAAGCCATGGACTGCCAGCTTCACCAGGAAAATCCCATGGGAAGCAGTATTGAAGACTTTACGGAAGTCCAGGTAGACACATCCACAGCCTTTCCCTCATCCACTCGGCAGGTTACCTGGTTACAAAAGGAGATCAGGTTGGTGAACCTGATCCCCTGGCTGTCAGCTCTCAGGAAATCCAAGGTAGAGGTTTTGTTGATCCTTTTCCTTACTTCACCAAGAGTTGAAAGCTCTGTCATTTTGTGGTGGGTATGCCCAAGACAGCCTCCCACCACCACCTCTCCCACCAGCTCTTCTCTGTTTATAACCAACAGGTCTAGCAGAGCACTGCCCCAGAAAGGCTCATTTGTCACCTCTGTGAGTGAGATTTCATAGAATGTGCTGATTTGGAAGGGACCCCTCAGGATCATTGACTCCAGGCCCTACACAGGACCCCCCGTGTGCCTGAGAGTGCTGTCCAAACACTTCCTGAACTCTGTCAGGCTTGGTGCTGTGACCACATTCCTGGGAGCCTTCTTCCATGTGGAGAGCCCAACCATGCTCCAGGTGAAGAACAGTTTTCTGGTATCTGACCTAAATCTCCCCTGATTCAGCTTCATTCAGCCATTTCCTTGGGTCCTGTCACTGCTCACAAGAGTGGTGAAATCAGCATCTGCCTCTCCTCTTCCCTCACGAGGAAGTTGTAGACTGCAATGAGGTTTCCTCTCAGTCTCCTCCAGGCTGAGCAGACCGAGTGACCTCAGCTACTCCTCTTTAGGCTTCTCCACAAGTCCCTTTACTATCTTCATAGCTTTCCTTTGGACACTCTCTAATAACTTAATGTCTTTTTTATCTTGCAGTGCCCAAAACTATGCACAGAGCTCATGGAGATCCTTGACAAACTATTAATAACATTTGCATAGTTTGATATAATGTGGTGGTTTCCCTTTCTTCTTAATTGTCATAATTTTTTTTGTGAAGCTATGAACAATTGAAACTGCTTTGAAAATTCAAGAGATAACAACAGATGGTGAACATCACTGGAGAGGTTGACCAGATCCCTTGAAATACAGAGACTTGCCATTTGAAGTAGAGAAATAATAAGCTTCTCAAAACAATTTAATGTCTTAAAGCTTGTGAAGTATACTTAGGAATTTCACCTGAGTGAGCTGGCGAAGTTCTCAGATTTCTATTACAGATGATGAAAAGGTTTGTATCATTTAAGTCAAGTTCCTTTGAGGTATCTGTATTTGCAGCTTTGATCAACAGAATTATGATTGTTTCTTCTGTAATAAAGGTAATTATGTATGCATCTGTCTTGATTGCCTCTGAACAATAAATCCCACTGGCAGGCTTCACAGATGGTCTTGTTGAAGGAAAACTGGATCTTCTGGAAGTACTGAGTGATCAGTCCACAGATGCCAATCTTTATGTGCAGCCAAGAAAAGGACAAACACAGTTGTGTTAAATGAATCTAGTGGTGAAGAAATCAGTATTTCTATGCATTGGTGATTGTGCTTATATGAATACATGATTCACTGACTATATATATTTTATATATATATAATTAGACACCATGAATTCAGTTGGCCTAGAACTTCAGCTTACTTTTTTTTTCAGAGCATCTTAGCTTTTGTCTCATGATATTTTCAGATTTTCAGTAATCTTTCTGAAAATAATATTAGGCATTTTGCTGTTAAAGTTACTTTTAAAATTTTAAATTAAAGGTGTTATATTTTTTTGTTTATTTGGCCTGAAAATTAATGCAGGAACAAATATTATCTTCATTGTTTGATGTGTTTAGGAATGCTCTTATGTGATAAACACATATATCAAGGGCGTTTCTAGTTTTGCCCTGGTTGTAAGTGGGTGAAACTGTAACTTAACTCACAACTTCTGAACGGGAGATTGCCAAAGAAAATAACTGGCTGTTTTTCAGATCCTGGTGCTCACTCATGACTGAAAATTAATCCACTGCTATAATCAATTGCTTTATCAAGCTGCAAATCCAGTAATTACATACTAATCTAGATGCAGTTTCCCAGGATGTTTCCTCCTCTTTAATTTGTTGTTTGCTCTCTGTTCAGATATTATTCTGTTTCTGTTTTGTTTGCTTTTGAAGCTTTTAACATTGTCCCCTCACTGCACCTTGATTCAATTTTTCTAATCAGTTTCCGTGAGCATCTTTACCTCTAAAGCATATTTCCTCTTGCTACTCATTCAGCCAATCCTTGTTTACTTATACTGTGTATATTAAATTAATAAATAAAGATAGTATAATCACCCATTCTTCACTGCTATTTCTGTATATTTTGTGCTATGTTTCTCACCTGCTTGGTTCTCAGAACTTTTACTGGTTGCAAACATAAATATTAAAATGTGTTTTCTCTCTGTCTGCAGACCACTGAGTGTACATAACATTTTTCCTGTGTCAGTTAACAAGTTACCTATCAAATCTTTTAGTTAATTAGAAAGAAATCTAAAAGGCAGTAGGCAACAATTAAACCATTCTAAACAAGTCCATCAAAAAACCCCTAGTATTATAATATTATAATTAAAAATCTGTTAAAATTTATAACATGTTATTCTGGAAGAAATGAAAGAGCTGTTTTATCTTCATGAGGTAATAGCACAAACATTAGAGAATTATCCTTTCACAGTTAAGGAAAAGGATTTACCAGTTCATAAGCTGTGAAATGCTAGGTACTCTTTCTGCAGTGTGAATGAAAAAGAAAAGCTATCAACTGTCAGGGCTCAGTCCACCTTCTTTGCTTTCAAGTTTTACTTCCATGTGAAAAAATTATGCTCTCAGTCCTTGGGTCTGAAAGCCAGCTATAAAGGGATAGAGCAACTCTTTCACCTTGTGTTTCCCTTCTCCAAATCAAACTAGCTCAAAATGTCAGTGCCTCCAAAGTAAGCCAGGCTGTTCCTAATTCTTAAAAACACATACCATTCAGGGGATAATCAGTTAACCTGAATCCTCAAGATAAGATGCTTTAGGAATTTGAAATTTAACATTTAAAATTTATATGAGAACCAGCCTGAAAAAGTCCCAGAAAATCACAGATAATATTGGAAAATTATGTGCTCTTCATATATTTTCAATTACAACATTATAATTCCAGATTATATTCAGCAAACTGTTAAAGACAGTTTTTCCATCAACTTCCTACTCAAGGCTAGATTGAATTATGATTGTTTCTGTATATGAATTATTTTTTTTTTCCATTTCAATATTAGATTTTCCTGAGTATAAAATACCTGAGCCTGAGATAATTGGATTGTACTACTGCCACATTTGAAGGGCAAAAATTTCCTGACAGAAAAATATATTCACGTGGATTTAGGAATGTTTGTCTTACATATGTAATGTACTAAAACTGCAAACAGAATGATACTGTATGGTACTTGTGGTGATTTGAATATGTGAAGTATCTAAGTTCAATGAGGGGTTTATGAAATGTCAATTTTGACACCTGTCTGCACATCAGCAAGAGAAAACACTATACTACAACATCCTGTCACACAGTTAGGATATCCTTTGCCCCATCAGAAGACCTCAAAATAACACCAGTGTATGGTGACCACCTTTTTTTAATTTATGATTGTGTCACTGTCTCTGAGCATCATCACTTTGTCAAAAGGGAGCTGGAGGAAGAAATGCCATCCCTGAGCCAAGGCACCTGAGTTCCCTGAGGGCTGTTCTTGTGCAGCCATGGGGGAGCAGTGCCTTGCCCAGCCCTGCCCCTGCTCACCTTGGGATTCCCACACCAAGCACAAGCCTTCCTCAAACTGTTCACACAGTGCCGTGGAGAGAGTGGCTGGAGGAGCACCTCTGTGGAAGAGGATGAATGAGATTTGCTTTGATGCTGTGTGGTTTTACTTAAGAATTAGACTTGAACTGCAGTGGTGTACCTGGTCTATATACTGTGATTTTTAATAACGTGATTTACTTGGCCTCTAATGTCTTCATACAGAGCCTCTAAGATTTCACTTAATGCAAATATGCAGTCGTAACTGCATTGCTGCAATAATAATGACTCAGCTGGCATGCACTGGTTTTAACTGAGTAGGTTTCAAGAAATTACTGCTACACTGTTTCGATCTTTTCTACTTCCCTGTCTTTTTTCTTGACACTTGTAGGAAGTTTTGGGACCTTTACCACTGTGCCAATTTTTCTTAAGGTTGATCTCTGAGTTCGAATTTGTTGTTAAGAGACAAAAAGTGATCTTAGATATGAGAGTGTAAGTTTGCCTCCTGTAGGAAACCAAACTAAAAATCTATATTGAAAATACATTCAGGCTGTAAAAAGATGAGCTCAGAGCAGGGACACAGTGGTACTAGGGTTGTTGGGGAATCTGCAGAAAGAGAGGCATTTTTTCTTCAGTCATTCAAATCTGTCCTTCTCTTAATGTAATAATAGGATGAAGAAAAGTGGATGCCTCACCAAGAGTGAGTCTTTCAAAGAGATAATGTTATAAGAAAAGCCTTTTCAAGTACAGTTCGCTATCATTACTGTATCATGCCTTTCCATAACTAAAATTCTCAAATGTGTAGAAATATCCTGAATTATGACAATGTTTTCCTGAACTTATTGTCTTTTCAATATCAATATTTTAATTAAAAGTCCCATATTTTGGAAAGAAAATATACATGTTCAACAGTAGATGTGCTTGTGACAATTTATTTTATTATTTGGTGTATCATTTCCATGTACATTTTAGCAAAGCTCAAACCAGAAACTGCATATTCAGACACCATGTATTTAGTTTCATGTATTAAATAGATTGTTCTATTTTTTGCTAAATGTTAGGCAAAAATGAGGAAGCATAAAATGAAAAATACTGCTTTCTTTTCACTTTTTGCCTTGCATAGATTTCACCCCCTTTGAAGAGGCCAAAGTCTTCCCCTGGGAGACTTGGAAAATAGAATGAGAAACGCTATTTATTAACTGCAGCCTTCTGTCTTTTACATATGGTGTAAAAAGTAATAATTGCATTTATAACAATTTTAGGAAAGACTTGAGCTAAAAATTAACCTGTTAGCTGCAGAATGGATTTTTCTGTTTCTCTGTAAAAGTGTAAGTTACACTGAAACTGATTTTATTTTGGCGGAGCATTTCTCCCAACAGTAGACTTGATCCCCAACACCACAAACTCTTGGTCGATATTTGATTTCACACCCATTAGTCACATTGTGTTTGAGGTCATCTGTGTGCATGAACTTAAACATGCATAACTGTTTGCACTTTTGTGTCTGAGTGATCATTTAAAAATAGTCTACCTCTAAAATATTCCTGCATTTTGCTTTGATTATTGTTTCAGTGAGCCCAAGACTGCAAAATACAAAGCAGGGAAAGAAGATACTGGAATTCAACTGTGCACCTGCAGTACAAAGTTACACACGTATTTAGTCTTTGTTCCAAGTTTCTTTACTGTCATTGAAAATTAATTTTCCTGGACGAAGTTTTAAAGGAAATTAAATATGTGGCCAAGGAAAGAGGTGATGTGTTCTTTTTGAACTTCTAGGATTGTTGGAGGACTTCAGGGATGCTATGAAATACTCTCTACTGACTACTTTATCAAAAGGTACTTACAACAGTCTTTGACTTCTAGAAAAAGCTCTGTGAGCTCTAAGGAGCTCTGCCAGCTGTCCCTCCCAAGTGGGTTTGGGGCTCTTGCTCCAGCTGCCTTCTGAAGAGGGAGGGGTGGAAGATCACTGCAGCGGTACTGAGGAGTGGCCAGGGAGAGAGCCAGGATTCGACCGCAGCTCCCAGCACCCAGCTGAAGGATGCAGGAGTTTGTACAGGAGGGAGGCTGTGACTTCTGACAATGGAGGACAATTCCTGGCTGCCCATGGATCTGTATCCACAGAGCAGATTCAGTGCCCTGGCTAAAGATGAGGGGCTGGGAGCTGTATGCCATCAGGAGAAAGTGGCAAGGGATAGCTGTGAATGATTCCCTGCTATACAGGAGGGAGACCCATGCTGGCTGACTTGGCTGTGTAGAGGGTTTGCTGCTTGCTTGGAGCACAGATCCAGGATGTGGAGAGACTTCAAAGGCTAGTCTGGTCTTAGAACCCTGGTGCCATTCTCTGCCAGAAGAGAGCTGGAGTATGTAAAGAATGGCTACATGGCTCTCGGGTGATTTTCAACAGAATGGGGGCACAGGTGGTCTCTCCTTGATTCTGTTGCTTAGGGGCAAGGGCTTCAGGAAACCTTGAAATCTAACAACTGGCTGCACAGCTGCTGTTGACAACAGATACTTGGGGGTGTATGACCACGGGACCATCTTTGAGGATTAAGGACTGCCAGGAAGAGAAAGGATAATCTCAGGTCATGGTGATTGAGGGAGGCTTCTGGGGACTTAAAGAACATGAATGGCACTCATTCAAGGCAGCTGAGAAGGAGGATTTGGGGCCTTTGACATAGTCAGCCTCACTTGACCTCTGGGAAGTTGATGGAGTGAGTTATCCTGGAAACCAATTCCAAATAAATCAAAATGGGGGAAGTGACAGGGAGTACAGAGCTTGAATTCATGAAGGGCAAATCAAGCATAACCAACCTGATAGTCTTCTATGATGAGCTGATGGGTGAGGGAAGAGTAGGGGATGTTTTTTATCTTTATTTCAGCTGGACTTTTACCGTTCTCATAGCCAAGCTGATGAAGTACAGGTTAGACAAATGGGTGGTGTTTCTAGATACTTATAGTTAGTTTGGGTAAATACGAGCGAGTAGAAACACTGGAATACTTTGACAGTATTGAAATTGTATGTGCATAACCTGGATTTTCAGTGATCCTTCTGCAGGATCTTGTAGGATTGTATGTTATTTTCTTGGGAGCAACCTGTTCTCCAAGATGTTCCCTGCCTCAAGATGTGTCTGTGGGATATTGTTGAGTTTGGGCCCCGTGCAGGTTCAAGAATGGAGCAAATTTCTTCCCATGCATGAAGACACATATTTGATGACCTGTGACACCTTTGCCTACCTTATTTATGCTCTGCACTCTAAATTTATCTGATATACTGACACTAGCTTTGATACTTCTGACTGTATGTAATTAATTTATGACTAGAAGAGACATGCTTCATCTTAATGGTCAGCTGTGGAAATAAGTATGCTTAACTATCCCATCCTGGTAAGAAGATACCAGGATTTATGGTTTGGAAGACATAGAGATTCTCAGGTTATCTGGACACAACTCATAGCTGTATTCCAAGAAATGCTTTTTGTTCAGCTATAAAGGATTGTGTTACATTCTTCTTGCTAGAGATATGATGTCATTTTGGAAGTCTTCGAGGAAAATAGCAATTTTGAATTCTCTTCAGAAGTAAGGGAGTTTTCTATTATTATTATTATAATTTTACTTTAAGTAGATTGACAATCATATTAGTCATGCTTGAAACCCTTATGTTGACATGATGAATTCAGACGGTCTAAGTATTTCAGCATAAAAGCTACTAATTCACACTCTAAATTCTACCATTAAGTTGTTTTTCTATTTGTTACCATTGAAAATTGAAAACTATGTTCTGAATTATAAAATACATTTCCTTTTTGGCCTGGTTTTACTCATTTAAATTAAGCCATCATCAGCCAGGACACGGAGCTCTGCTTCTTGCCACATATTGGCAGAGTCTAATGAAGATACGTATTTTTTAGTTTTCATAAAAAATGGGACTTCCTTGCCACTTAGTTTGCCATCACCCTAATTGCTCTTTTCTTACCTACATTTGTTCCTTCAGGTACCTGCTGTTGAATTTGTTGTTGAAGGAGTTTGCTGATTCCTTCAGAGGGAGCATGAAGAGTTTCAGGTGGCCTCACTGAATCTCACTGATCTCCCAGCAATTCCCTTCTCAGTTGGGCTGGAATATGGTGATACTAGTTTTGATGGTGGCACCTGTAGAGTTTTGGGTTTTTCTGAGGTTTATTTTTCCTCTGCTTTTATTTTTTTCTTTACTCATCTTGTTACTTGAAATCATAAGAGGCTTCATTGTCATACACTGTGGTTTAAAATCTGCTGTTATTTTATTAAACAATAAAAATAAGTCAAGGCAATTTCCCCAAAAGTATTCTGATGGTTTGAATGCTTTTTTAGCTGACTTGAGTCCCCTGTCCTTTTACATGCGTTCAAGTCTTGGTGCCTAAGAGTGCATTGGATTTTTTCAGAGCTATCAGATTGATGCCTTCCTTTGGATTCTACTACTTTCAGAGCCATAAATAATTTTATATTGATTTTTTAATATATTCATTGCATCCATCATTTTTATTATTTGATTCCTTGTATTTTTATCTAGCTAACCACAGACGGTTGTTTTGACAACACAGGTTGCCTGCCTGTGTTCCAACGTTCACTTATTATTATTATTATTAACCAAGATACTGTAAATTTTTAATGGTGGATATTTTCATCATCAGCTGTCAAGTGTCCTACCCACTTGTGGATTTTGTGATTTGCAATGGGTGGTATTGTCAACACTGTTGACATTGAGCTCCTGTTCTGAGTTTACTGTTGTGTAAGACACAGAAATCTACCCTTTGTTGGTCTGCCTTTAATACAGACTTCAAATACAAGCTTCCCATTGCTTTTGGTTGTCACTGTGCACCTGTAGCAGTCAGAAGACATAAGAGACTTTTCAGTTTACTGTACATTTCTAGTGCCAGGCTGGGCTACACAACACTTCACTTGCACTGGGGTTGCTGTCAGCCCTGTGTGTGTGTCTGTGAGGAGATCCAGCTCCACCTTGCAGATTTGGTGAAACAGCAGGGCTTCTTGCACCCAAATCTGTACTCTGCCTTTCCTCTGTTTCTGAGTAGGATTCCTCCCTTAAGCCTGCTTTAGGCTGGTCACTTGACAAAGCAAAAGGACTCAGATATAAGCTTGAACTGCTTGTCTGGTTCTAATCTTTTTAATTTAGTGCCCTTGTGAGCAAACCTGTAAATTGTGGGGGTCTCGTATGGATAAGCAGTCAGGAAGTTTGATGTCCAAGTCAGGCTTTGAAGATTTCTTTGATCTCTTCAACATGCTCTTCATGCCTTTAGCATTCCCAAATCCCTCTGCTGACTTTGGACCTCAGTTTTTTTCTTGTCCCTTTTTACAGACAGTTTCTTCCTTTCATCCAGGAGCAACCAGCTTTGATTATTTGGTCACAGAATTGCTCTCTTTGTTGGAGGCAAGATGTTCAGGGATCTCCTCCTTTTTCCTCTGGAGAAAACATCAGAGGGTAGATGTTCTGTAGTTAAAAACCATGGCACTTAACCTGAAGGTCTCCAGCAACTTTAACAACCAGCATGCCTGCTGCCATAAGGATGTGTAGCCTTTGGTCATACTTTATTTATATTCTCCTTCAATTGTTTGGTTGAGGGGAGGAGGTTTGAGTCCATATAGTTTTGAAAAAACTGAAATTTATCACTCCAAGTCATGCTGGGGAATGTCTTACTGGGTGGATGATTAGGCTAATTTTAGTCTCTATTCTCTGTCTCTTGGGTATATTTAGAACTGATTTTAGGGCTGGACTCTGTGACTTATAGTATGGAAGACAGCAGCCAGAGGATCATTTGGTGGCCTGTATAAATCAGAATGTCAAGCTAGACTATCTAAGGATGCCTTCTGCATTTAAAATGAAAGAAGAGATTAACCTCTAGCAAGATGTAAAAACTTTATTTTAGGCACATCTTAAACCATTCTGTTTTGGTCCATGCTTCTTTAATGCCACTGCAGTGAACAATACTGGTGTAGTTTGAGAGAGCAAAATTTGGCCTCCCATTTATTGCTTTATAACTCAATTGTAATTCAATTACCACCCTTTGTGTATGGTCCCTGTCATGTTTAATGCTTTAAAGCTGCATGTGTTAAATTGGTATTCTAGAAATCATACAATTCTTGTTAGGTTTTTAAGCTAACCCTTTGCAGTAGAGCTCATTTTATATCAACAGGGCAGAAGATTTAATAAGACATTCTGACACTAATACACCTTTTTCAAATTTTTCCATTAATTTGATGGAGAAAACCATTGTAGCCTTTTAAAAACTTTCTCAGCTTTAGCTGACTTTAAAGGTAGGAGTAAACTGTCAAGTTTGGAACCAGAAGTGGGTAAAGAGATTTTGTATTTGACTTGCAAATCAGGAAGACTGGAGAATGCTTTGAATATGTATCCAGAATACCTGTGCAACAAAGAAATTGATGGGCAAGTTAAAAAATCTGTATCTGCTCACAGCTGTGTCTAGATATCATGGTTGGAAGCAGCAGAGAACTGAAACTATTTTCAGCTTTAGTTTGGGCATTTTCTGACTGTGGGTTTAAACTGTATGTACAGCAGTGTAGTGCTTTACAGCACTTGGTATTCTACAGTCTGACTCATTACTATAGAAAAATACCCAGAAGAAAGGATCAAATTAGTTTCTATTTTAATATCTATTTGCATTTTCCTGGAATGGAAATGAATACATACAGATTCACTGTATCAATTGTAATAGGCTATTTTTCATTAGAACTTATACTGTTGAGAAATTGGTATTATTGATTCCTGATTATTGTCTACAACAGCGGGTAATATGCAATATATTTAAAATAATAGGTTTCCAATTATTTATGAAAAACTAAAACAAATTTAAACATTATGCTAATGTGTGTTATTAAAATCCTTTCATTGCTAATTGTCTATGCAAGTATAGAATAGATACAGAAAAAAAGTCAATATAAAACCTTTTTTCCACATCTTTTGCTATTCAGCCACCGTGCAGTAGTTCTTAAGCTGTACTATTGCATATAGATTTCAGATAACTCTGGGGTTTTATCAACAGTATCTGTTTATAACTTAGCTTTTTATTGTGCCTTGAAATTCTGAGCACATTTAGGTCCTTCTGCAACGTAAGACTTCATGACAATACATTTGACATATGAATTTCCATTCATATTATGGTTCTCATGGTCTAGCATCTGGCTGAAGCAATAGTCTAAAACTCTTCAGAGGCTGAGAAGTTTTTGCTTGTACCAGTGAGTGACAGGTGAAGTCAACCAGCCACAGCAAAAAGAAACTCTCATTACAGTTTTCAATGGGATTTCTAATGTGGCTTGAGTGGATAGGAGATTCCCTGTGAAGCCATAAATGTTTGAATGTTAAAGTGAAGCCATGATTAGAAATGCTCTTTTAAAAGATAGCAATAGCATGTTTGTTTTGGGTTGTGCTTTGTCTGATACATCAGCTTTTGGTGTAAATCTTAGGAATTTAGGCACAGTGATTTCACAGGAATGCCGTTGTGGTACACAGGAAATGACTGAGTGGCCAAAACCTTGAAAATCAAGATATTATGAACACAAATGATTAAGAGATTTTGAGGTAGACCTCATAAAATGAAAATCATTGCTAAATAAACTTTTTCTTCTGACTTAAGTATACTGACTTAAGTTTAGTTTCATAAAGTAGAATGACCTTAAGCCATAGATCATCTTAGGATACATTGACTTGATTATTAACCAAGATACTGTAAAACACCATTTATAGTATAGAACATTTATTCTGGTTATAGACAGAAATTCTGCAAGTGATAGTTGAATTTTCCAACACTGAAATGCATACACTATTTGTGAATTGTCAAAAGGAATTAAGTTGTGACGAATATGATAATTTATAATATAATCAACCCTTCAAACCTGCATATGCAAGAAGAATTAAAAAGCTCCCCGTTAAAAGGGTATGAGTAAGCAAATATATGCAATTAACCATACTCACAATCTAGTTAAGAAAACCCTGTAGGCCCATGTTTATCTTTAATAGGTTTAGTTTCATAGTTATTTAGCAGAGCACATAAATGTTCTTTAAGGTCTGCTTATGGATAGTTTTTGTGGATAGTTTTCTCTGTGCAGACTTAAAAATTCTTCTGGAGTGCAGCTTCTAGGGAATGTTTGCCATGACTGGACATTTAAAGATCATGCACTGGTGGAGTTCAGGATCCTGGGGAGTATGGGTCAGGTAAGAAGCAAAATTAGACCCCTGAGCTTCAAGAAATCAAGCCTCCAGCTCTTCAAGGAGATGGTCAATAGGATTCCCTGGGAGACCTTGCTTATGGACAAGGAATCAGAACAGAGCTGCCAGATCTTTAAAGAAGTCTTCCATAGAGTGTAAGAACTGGCAATCCCCAGAGGCAAGAAATCAAACAAGGAAGGCAAGAGACCGGCATGGCTGAGTAGAGACCTGCTGGTCAAAGCAAAAGGGAAAAGAGCAAGTGCACAGGCAGTTCAAGCTAAAATAGGTGATCTGGGAAGTATAGAAGAGAAGCTTGTGTAAGGATGGTGTAAGGAAGGCCAAGGCAAAGCTGGAACTAATCCTGGCAAGGGACACAAAGAATAACAGGCAGGACTTCCACATGTATGTTAATCAGAAAAGGAAGGTCAAAGAAGATTTATTCCCTGACAATGAATGCTAGTAAACTGGTAACAATAGATGAGGAGAAGGCTGAGGTATTCAACAAATTTTCTGCCTCAGTCTTCATTGGCAACCTCTCTTCCCACACCTCTTGAGTGGATGGACAGCAGGATGGGGACTGGGGCAGCAAAATTCCTCACACCATAAGTAAAGATCAGGTCCATGACCATCTGAACAACATGAACAAACATGTCTGTGGGAACCCATGAGATGTATCCCAGAGCCCTGAGAGAATTTGTTGATGGAGTTGCCAAGCCACTCCATGATACTTGAAAAGTCATGGCAGTCATGTGAAGTCCCAGGTGACCGGAAAAAGGGAAACATTGTACCCATCTTCAACAAGCATAGAAAGGGGGACTCTGGAAACTACTGACTTGTCAACCTCTCCTTTGTGCCTAGTAAAATCGTGGAGCAGATCCTCCTAGAAGCTCTGCTCAGGCATGTGGGTCAAGGAGGTGATTCAAGACAGCAGCTCTTGTGGTCCAAGACAACACTCTGCTCTTCTGAGGTCCCACATGGAGCACTGCATCCAGCTCTGGGGTCCCCAGCACAGGAAGGACATGGACCTGTCGGAGAGAGTCCAGAGGAGGCTACCAGGATGGTCACAGAGATAGAGCACCTCTCATATGAAAAGACTGAGATATTTGGGATTGCTCAGCCTGAAAAAGAGAATTCTTTCGGGTGACCTAACTGTGGCCTTCCAGTAACTGAAGGGAATTTACATGAGAGATGGGGAAAGACTATTTACAAGAGCATGGAGTGACAGGACAAGGGAGAGGGGATTTAAACTGAAAGAAAGTACATTTAAATTAGATATTTGGAGGAAATTCTTTGCAATGAGGGTGGTGAGGCACTGGANTACCAGGATGGTCACAGAGATAGAGCACCTCTCATATGAAAAGACTGAGATATTTGGGATTGCTCAGCCTGAAAAAGAGAATTCTTTCGGGTGACCTAACTGTGGCCTTCCAGTAACTGAAGGGAATTTACATGAGAGATGGAGAAAGACTATTTACAAGAGCATGGAGTGACAGGACAAGGGAGAGGGGATTTAAACTGAAAGAAAGTACATTTAAATTAGATATTTGGAGGAAATTCTTTGCAATGAGGGTGGTGAGGCACTGGAACAGAGGAGTTGGAACTAGATGACCTTTTAAGGTTCCTTCCAACTTCTAAGGTTCCAGCTTATTCTGTGATTTTATGATTAAAGGTCATCTGGTCCAACCCCCCTGCCATGGGCAGGGACATTTTCAGTTGACCAGGTTGCTCAGAGCCCCATCCAATCTGGCCTTGAACACTTCTGGGAATGGGGTATCCATGACCTTTCTGGGCAACCTGTTCCAGTGTCCTACCACCTTCATTGTAAAGAATATCTTCCCTGTGTCTAACATAAATTTACCCTCTTTCAGTTCTAAACCATTGCCCATTGTCACAGGTTTATTTTATTCTTGTGACTGGATTTAAAAAGGACTCCAGTCATAAAGGAGTGCACCAGCTGTTCTTGTTTGCATGTGCTTTCCTTCTGTACAAGTTCCCCATATATCAGGGACCCTGCTTTTCCAAGTCTAGGCTAAAACACCTGTCTGCTTTTGAGAGGGATTTTAAACCTTGTGGGTTTCAATCAAAACTGGACAAATCTACCCTCAGTTACAAAGTGATCATGTTATTGTCTTATGCTATTCCCATTTGAATGGATAATCATTAGTACTTAACAGACTTCCCTGATCCAAACCCTTCAAGGTATGTGACACTGACATTTGACTGACATGTGCAATGAGGCACTAAGTGACACAATTTCTTTGTGAGAAAAACTAGAAATCAGAAGATGTACAAAGAAAGTGTTTCAAATCATGATAGAAAGCAAAGACCCAGTATTTAGAGAAAAAAATCTAATAGGAAGAAAATCCATGAAAATTGGGTCAAATGAAACATGGCTTTTTTTCAGTGTAGCTGATAATGAGAAATTAAAGAGGAAGCATTAGATGTAGCACATTTTAAATTCCAAGTAAGACACCAATATTGTGGCACATAGACTGAAAATAATTGGTTAAATGAAAACTGGGAAAAACCCCATATCCCAGGAGCAAATAGGTTCATAAAAAGACCACACATAGAACAGCTACTTACTATGTGTGTCATGGTATTGCTGAATGCTCAAGTCTTGAGTTAGTGATGAACACTGTATGAAATAATGAACAAAAATAGTTCAAGTCCCCAAATATTTATACCTGGCGATTTCCAATGTGTCTCAGTGATTATTATTCCATGTGACTAATGTCCTACTGCATATCTTCTTTTTACCACAATTCTCTTGTTGTTCAGCTATGTGTGGGAATATAGCAGTATCACAAATGAGTATTTATATATATATTTGTACGTCTGTATATGTGTAACAGAATATTTCTGGTAGCTGAAAGGGAAAAAATCTTTGTGAAGAAAGAAAATAAGGAGAGTAAAAGAAGAGATACTAATGAGGTGGAGGAATCTGAAACAGAGAATAAAGCTAAAGAGACAGTTAATACTTAAAAACATATAAATTTTACTTAGAAGACACAGGTTTTACTTGCTGTAAACCTAGTCTCCTTGTGTTTTGGTTTGCCAACTTGTAAACTGGAAATGTTTAGTGACCACCTTGGTACAGTCCTTTGAATGTTACTCATTTTAGCAAAAAAGCACAAGTTCATAATACCTTATTCATAAAAAACATTCCTCCAAGAGGAGAAATTGTTAGAGCACACGGCATGTAGGAAGATGGCTAATGAGGTAGGTGGGTAAAAATATAGAAGTGCTATTAGAGAGACACAGAGAACAAGATCCTAAAACAGTCGAGAGAAGGGAGAAAATAAGAAATATAAGAGAAAATGAGATAAGCAAAACTGGGAAATAGAAACAGATAAATGATGCAGAAGAGATTGAACAAGGAAAACAAAGAAAGGAGTAGGGAAAGGTCAAAATACATCTTCTTAGCTGATTTATTTTATTTAGACTATTCACATGTTTTTCCAAGCTGCCTTCCTGGTCTGCTTTCAGAAACTGATTTATTGTACAGTGCGGCACTTCCAACAGTTTTCCTATTCACTCTCCCAGCAGCAAATGCTTCTAAAAATGCTTCCCCTCTAAAAATCCAGTGCACTAAAGGCTAGGCTTTTACTCTGAAATGTGCCATGAGATCAGGACTGAGTAAAGCTGTAGAGAAATGTGCTCACCCCTGTGGCCTGCTTGAGGCATGTTAGCTTGTAAAATTTGCATATAACACAGAATCTGCAAGAATTTCATGTTCTTCTGTAATAGCAGTAAGGTTGTCAAGAAAAAGAAAGCATTAGAATAAGTGAAAAATGTTTTGTTTTCTCCTGTGAAAATGTTGGGTCAGTCAAAAATATTTTCTATTAATAAAAACTTCTTCACACTTTCATCAGTTCAAAATTCATGTTGGGTTGCACAGTATCTACCCTGTGGCATTTACACTCTGTTAAATATGTAGAGATGTCTCACCCTCAGCCTCCCAGTATGCTGTCACAGCCTTTGTGAGGTTAGCAAATTCAGTCTTTCTTCATAAATTAATCCTGCTGGCTCTGTAAGGTTTTCTGGATACTTATTGTCAACAACTTTCTTGGAAGGGCAGATTCAATCCCTGCCTTGCCACTGCATCTTCCCTGCCTTAAAAGCTTTCTTTGGAGTGAAATCATATTTCAGATTTAAATCAGAATCTGATACCGTTTGATCTGTGTACTGCATGGTTGCCTGTACATTGTCACTGTCCCCTGTACCTCCCCTTTTGTTTAGTCTTTATGAAGTCTTTAAATTTTTGATATCATCAGAATAGGCTTTTTAAAAGCTCTGCTCTTGAAAATGGGGATTGGGGTTTTTTTCAGTGTTACCTCTTATTTCCCCTGTCGTATTTGGCCTTTCATCTTTAGATGACTTTTTCCTGAATCATATTTTTTGTTATTCAGCCCCAAGACCCTCAAGCCTTCCCTCTTTGTATCACAGACATATATTATCTCATTTATCATGCACCTAGCACTTAGAGATTGAAATTCCAGTAAATTGCAGTCCTATATTTAATCTGCTGCCTTTAATTTGTGCATGAAAGCCAACTTTAAGTGTGTCAGGAGATGTGTCATCTGCTCTCAGTTTGTAGTTCATTAAATCCCTTCCATGTTCTTTAGGTATGCTACTGCCACATCTTTTCATTGGACACAAATGTCAAATTCATTTGTCTTTTCCTAATGAATTCTCAATGTATTTTCATTGTGAATTTTTGAATTCCAGAGCTTTATGTATATTTGTGGTGGTTTTGATTGGCCTAAAACATCAGTAAAGTATTTTTAACATCTAGGAGAAATTTGGACCCCTCAGAAGCTGTTGTGGTAGGCCTGGGGAGGTGTCTGAGGGGTGGGGAGTGGCACAAAGATGGCTCCTGTGTGTCCTGAGTGTAAGTTCTGGAAGTTTTACATCAAGTCCAGCAGAGCAAATCTCTGTTGGCTCTGAAGGTGAGGGACATGCTGCTGGCCAAGTTTGGGCCAATTGGAGGTGCTGGTTACGCCTCTGTGAAAACATATTTAAGAAGAAATCAAAACAAGGCAGATACACACTTCTTTCACTTCTCTGTAGTTGGAGGAAGAAGAAGTGGAGGTAAAAGTATGTGAGGGAGAACAGCATGGAGATGCCAAGGTCAGTGAAGAAGGTAGGGGAGAGGTGCTCCTGGCACCAGAGCTAAAAACTCTCTGCTAGCCATGGTAAAAGCCGTGGAGGGGCAGGAGGTCCCCCTGCAGCCCATGG